>CAUYUD010033283.1:0-47195 GCA_963575295.1 Alouatta caraya
GAGGAACAAGGTCCTGTAATAGTTTTTTTGTGACCACCAAAGCAGTCTTGGACCTAGTGGGGAAGACCTCGACCCATCCAGAGAATGTTATCTATAAACACCAGGAGGTATTTATAGCCATTTGCTGGGGGTTTTGTTTCAGTGAAATCTACTTCCCAGTGCTCCCCAGGGCTAGCCCCTCTGAGTCTTACTCCTACCTAGCTAGACCTGTTCCCTCCCAGATTAACTCGGGCACATACATCACACCGAGTAGTAATTTCCTTGATAAGTTCATGTAAGTGGGGAATGTAGCATTTGGCTTTTAGCAGCTCAGTTAGTTCACTCTGTCCTAAGTGAGTGGCCTGGTGTGTGTCCTTAACTAGGGACCATCCTAGAGCCTCAGGGACCACAATCCTTGTGTCCGGTAGAATCCAGCATCCTGTGGAATCTTGTGTGCCCCCTTGTCCTTTAGCAAAGTTTTCTTCATCGGGTGAGTATGTAGGGGTTGGGGACAGGGTTGGCGCCGGCAGAGTCACAAGAAGAGTCAGAGGTTTTACTGGTCCGAAGGCTGCCTGTCTGGCTTGTAGGTCAGCCACTCTATTTCCCCTTGCCTCTGGTGAATTTCCCTTCTGGTGTCCTTTGCAGTGTATTAATGTCACTGCCTTGGGCTTCCATATAGCCTCTAGTAGGGCTAGGATTTCTTCTTTATTTTTGATGATTTTTCCCTCTGAGGTAAGTAGTCCTCTTTCTTTATAAATGGCTCCATGTACATGAGCCATAGCAAAGGCATACTGGCTATCCATGTAGATGTTAACAGTTTTTCCCTCTGCCCAGTCTAAGGCCTTTGTCAGAGCTATGAGTTCTGCCTTTTAGGCCAAGGTTCCATATGGAAGAGCCTGGGCCCACACAACCTGCTTTAGGGTAACTACAGCTGCCCCGGCATACCTGACTCCGTCGACCATGAAATTTCTGCCATCCATATACAATACCTCCTCTGGGTTCTTCAGAGGGATGTCGGTGAGGTCCAGTCGAGCTGCGTGGAGGACGTCCATCATCTGTTGGCAGTCATGTATGGGCTCCTCCAGCTCACTGTCTGGTAGCAGCGTGGTGGGGTTTAAAACTGTAGCCTTTGAAAATTTTATGCAGGGCTGGTCCAAAAGTAAGGCCTGATACTGAACTATGCAGGCATTTGACATCCATTTTACCGGAGCTCCACGGAGTAGTGACTCTACCGCGTGGGGTGCCACTAAGTTTAACTCCTGCCCCAAGGTTAGTCTGCCTGCCTCCTTGACTAACAGGCCTGTAGCTGCCACCAACCTCAGACAAGCTGGCCACCCAGAGGCTACTGGATCAAGTCTTTTTGAAAGGAAGGTGACTGGTAGGGACCATGGTCCCAACGTCTGGGTGAGCACCTCCTTAGCGACTCAATTTTTCATGCACAAATAACCAGAAGAGTTTAGAGATGTCTGGCAAGGCCAAGCCTGGGGCCATAGTCAGGGCAATCTTGAGCTTGTCAAAAGCCCGTTGCTCTATCTCTGTCCAAGTCCAGGGCTGATTTCCTCCAGTGCAGGCATACAGGGGTTTGGCTATCTCGGCAAATCCCCAAATCCATAGCCTGCAGTACCCTACCACCCCAAGGAATTCTCGAACTTGGTGTTTCGTGGTGGGGGTGGGTATCTTCAGCACCACTTGGACTCAGCTGGTGCCAGTGCCTAGTTGCCCTTCTCTATGACATAGCCCAGGTAAGTAACTTTTGGTTGGCAGAGTTGGGCCTTTTCAGCTGAGACCCGGTAACCCGGGTCTTTAAGTCTGTAGGGTCTTTAATAATGACTGGGTAGTCTCTTTACAGGCCTCCTGGGTTTTTGTAGCCAGTAGTAAGTCATCCACATATTGGAGTAGGGTACACTCGGGGAATTCAGCTCAGAAGGTGGCAAGATCTTGGCTGAGTGACTCATCAAACAGAGTAGGGGAGTTTTTGAACCCCTGAGGCAGTCTTGTCCCAGTATCAGGGTCAGCCCATTCAAAAGCAAATATGGGCTGGCTAACAGGGGCCAGTGGGATGCAAAAAAATGCATCCTTGAGATCTAAGACAGTGTAATGGTGGTGCTCTGAGCCCAAGAGACTTAGGAGGATGTATAGATTTGAAACCATAGGGTGGACAGTTTCCACCCATTTGTTTACCTCCCTTAAGTCCTGTACAGGCCAATAGTCCTTTGTGCCTGGTTTTAAGATGGGAAGCAAGGGGTATTCCAGGGGGACTTACAGGAAGTAATGATTCCTCCTTTTAGGAGTCTGGTTATATGTGGAGCAATTCCCTGTCTGGCTTCCTGGCTCATGGGATATTGTCGTACCTGGACTGGAGTTGCCATTGCCAATAGCTGGACCATGACTGGGGTACGGTGACTTGCCAAGCCTGGGGAATTTGTCTTGGCCCACACTCCGGGTACATTCTCTTGGAATTGGTGGAGGAGGTCTGATGTTGGTGGTTGATTTGTCTCTGAGGATAAAGCTTCCTGCAAGAGATACTCGTCTGACAGAGCACCCGTGATGAGGCTTTGCTGAGGTGGCCGTGATGCCAAGGGAGGAGGACTTGAGGCAAGCCTGACCCTCACCAAAAGAAATATTTGCTTGAAGTTTGTCAAGTAAGTCCCATCCTAGGAGTGGGTATGGACACTCTGGAATGACTAAGGAGTGGGTGATGGTGCCGTTCCCCAGATCAATGAATTAGTTGGTGGTCCAAGGGCTTGTTGTGGTTTTTCCTGTTGTCCCCTGGATAATTGTTTTTAACTGAATAGTGGTCCCAGAGGCTGAGGACCAAGTGGGCTAGCTGGTGTCGACTAAGAAGCTGACAGGTTTGTCCCCAACTCTTAAAGTGACCCTGGGCTCCTGAGGGCTTAGTAAATAAGAGCCCCAGCCCCGTCAATCCTGATCTAAATTGAGGATAGCCCTCGGTGGCTTTTCCTGAGCGGTTCTTGTCTTTTTCTCTTGGTGAACTCATTCTTTCTAATGTTTCTCTTCTTTACAGTACGCACATTGGTTTCTTCCTAACGGGGGCCAGGGACCTCGGGGGCCCTTTTACAAGGTCCCCTGCCCTCATGGAATGACTCATGTCTTCTGAAGGGCTGCTATTACTGCCTTAGTAATCTTTTTTGTTTTGTACAGCTCCAGGAGTATCCCTGCTATTAAACTTTCTGGGCAATTTCTAGCAACTGGGATAAATTTATTTCCTAGAATCCCTTTAACTTCTGTAACTTTCGTTTAATATGTGGGGCTGACTGGGAAGCCAAAGTCAGGTTGATGGCCCACTGATTATCTGGAGCCTTAGGGTCAATAGGAGTGTAGGTGCAATAAGCGTCTTGTAGACCATTCAAGGAAGGCAGCCGGAGACTCCTGTGGACCCTGAGTTACAGTCCCTACCTCAGAGAGGTTAGTGGGTTTGCGGGCCACTCCCCTAGCCCCTTCTAAAAGATACCGGTGAAAAGTGTTCAGAGCCTGGTGACCCCCCCAAGGTGTTGGGGTCCCATTGGGGTCAGGTAGAGGGAAAAACTTTTTTAATTTGGTTTCGGTTTTTTGTTTGCTTGTTTGGTTGGTTGGTTTTTTGTTTTTCTACTGTTCCTCGCCCTGGACCTATGATGGCTTTCAGGGCTTCTTGTCTAATTTTGCCTCTTTCCTCTGTGGTGAACAGAATCAGTAATAATTGTTGGCAGTCATCCCAAGTGGGGCAATGAGTCTGGAGTACAGATTTTAAGAGCCCTGTCAAAGCCTGGGGCTTCTCAGAAAACGGGGGATGTTGAGCCTTCTGACAGAACTTACTCCATTGTAAAACCCTGCCGCCACCTTAAGTTCCCCAGCCTCCCAGCATGACCCCCTCCCAGGGAACTTTCCATCTCAGCAGGTTTCTAATCCTCTCCCTCTTGCCATCTTAGCAGTTCCCCAGCACAAACCCCTCCCAGGGACTATTGAACTCAGCAGTTGCCCAGCACTTCCCCTCCAGCACAGCCCCTCACACTGGAGGCATCTGCTGGCTTGCAGGCCATAAAAATCCCCTTTGCCACACCATGGGTGCTGCACACCAATTTTGGGTGCAGCCCAGCAGCTTTTCCCTTGCTCTTAATAAAGCTTGTGCCAGCACTTGGTGTTTCGGCCCTCTCTTTAATTTCTATCACCTATCATGAACAAAGAATGGGTGACCCCGATTATTTTCTCCTGTTAGGAGCCTATTGGTGTGGAGCCCCACTGCAGGTGTGCAGGGGGGACAAGGTTTGGTTACTGGTACTGTCCAGGGGGGTGCTGAGGCCCTGGTTCAGAGGGCCTTGAGTAGGGTGGAGGTAATTCCTGATCCTCCGCTGGGGTGGGGAGAATGGCTGGCCCAGAAGGGGCTTTCTTTGAGCCAGCTAACATGACCTGAAGTCTAGCCTGTTTTATGCAGCATTTTAGCCACGGAGAAGGTTGTTGGACTAAATCCAACCATTGGTTAATGTATGGAAACTGGTCAGGATGTCCAGGAGTTCCTGCGACCATTTTCCATACAGCCTGGGTAATTTTTTTTTTTTTTTAATGGTAGGTCCCAGTGTCAGGCCACCAAATTTGAAAAGACGGCCATTCTAGTTTACATAAAGAGCAGAGTTCTCCAGTGGTTAATTTTACCCCATATTGGCCTGAAAACCCAACCTTGAAGTTGGCCATCATGCATTGGAGTGGGGTACAAATCCGGGAGCTAGACGACCTCATTTGGTTTTTTCTTCAGCTTTTGAATTTCCCCCAAGAGATTTCACTAATTTAAGACTGGCTTCACTGAGGATTTGAACCAACAACCTTGCAGTTGCAGGCCTTATACCTTCACTACTGTGCTAACAGGTCACTTGCATTATAAAGAGTTAGAAAGTTTTTTAAAGCCATATTTTAGATGCAAATACTGCACCCTGATGCAGTGTGCCCTGCCTGAAAGCTGGGCGGGGCTGGCAGCTGGCAGAGAAAGAAAAAAAGAAAAAACGCTTTCTGTGTCAGTTTAAAACTGAGCTCGCAGCCGCTGGGCCAGCTGCGAGTTCCCCGCCCCTGCAGCTTTTGGTCGCCTTCACACAGGGACCCTAAAAAGCATTAAATTCCTCTCTCCCCATCTCTCTCTCTTCTCGTTCTTTTTTATTTCTTTTCCCTTTGTCTCTCTCCTCTCTCCTCTCTTTCTCCTCTTTTCTCTCTTCTCTGTCTACTCTCTGTCTCTTTTTCTGTCTCCTTTTCTTCCCCTTACTTTCTTTTCCTCTCTCCTTTTTCTTCTCTACTTTCTCTCTTGCTCTCTCTTCTCTGTCTACTCTCTCTCTTTTTCTATATCCCCTCTCCTCTTCCCTCCCCTACTTTCTTGTCCTCGCTCCTCTTTCCCTCCCTGTCTGTTTCTTTTGACAGAAGAGACAATTACTCCTTTTTTACCCTAAATGGGCAAAGAGGGCTGGTAGTTTCTTATTTAAAGTTTGATTCCCTAAGACAGAGAAAAAAATTACACCCAAGTGGGGCAGAATTTTCTCTTGGACATGAAAAAAGCAAGAATGAGGCCTCAATGATAGAATAAGAATAAGAAAATGAAAGAGAACAGAATTATTTCCAGGAGTGTAAACTCAATTAGAGTTCCTGGAAATCAGTGGTCACTTAGCCAATGGAGAATATTATCCACCTCAAGAGTAACAGGTCTAAACCACCGTATATCAGCCAACAGGAGTCTAACAAAACTGGTGAATTTACAATAAAGACAGAACCACATATAGGATTGACAGACAAAGGATGGGTGCCCCCCAGATGGGAGACCAGTCTGACGCTTGCCTGACCACATCCCTGGAGGGATGCTTCAGAGGGTCTTGGCTAAGGTGTACCCATATAAACCCCGGGCCTGGTCACCTCAGAATTTTTAGTCCTGAGGTGAATCACCATTATGCCTTATGATGTCCCCATGGAACTTCGGATGAAGGCTCACACAATCCCCATAGCCTTCCAGCTGTGGGACTACATATATACACACTCACTCTCTCACTCACACCAAGGTTATGGAAAACAACCAAAAACTAAATTACCCAAGCCTCCAGTGAGGTAATCTGAGCCTGCAGTGAGGCAACGCGAGCCCCTAGTGAGGTAACCTGAGCCTCCAGTGAGGTAATCTGAGCCTCCAGTGAGGCAACCCAAGCCTCTAATGAGGTAACATGAGCCTCTAGTGAGAGAACCTGAGCCTCTAGTGAGGCAAACTGAGCCTCCAGTGACGTCCCATGGTAGGCTTGCCTGGTCAGAGTTGCAATGACCATGTCCGGTCCCCCGATTCAGGCCCCCTGATGGACTGGTCCCCAGACCTGACTTACCTCTGGAGGTTCCCAGGACCCTGAGGAATTTTGGGTGAATGTCGGCCAGGTAGTCGCTTATCCTCCGTGGGACCGGAACTCTGGGGCCCTGGAACAGCTCAGGGGGCACCTCCCCTAGAGGTCCCTGAGGTGGAAGCGGCCGCCTGGGCGAGACTCTGAGACAGCTTTTGTCTGGTGATGGACGAAGATAAAATCTCGGTGGGACCTCCAAAATGTTGTACTGGTGGAGCATAGAAAGTCAACACCAAGACAAAAGTATGCCAAATTGCAAGGTCTTTATTGCTGGCAGCCACAGAGGACTCGAATCTCTCCAACCCGTGGCCCCAAAAGGAGGGTGTCAAGACCTTTTATACCTGTAAAAATCACCTTAGGCATGAGGGTGAGGGGTGGTGGTGGGGGTGAGGGGCTTCAGACATTCTGAGGGCTAGTGGATTCTGTAAATCACCTTCTAGGCGGAGACGAGGGTGAGGGGCTCCGGACATTCCGAGGGCCAGGGGAGTTTTTGACATTCTGATTGTTACTTAAGTGGCTCATAGAAGTCAAGATTAGCATTTGTTTACACATTGTCTGGGTAGGGTGGCAATTACAGTCCTTAATTACTTATTCACATTTGGGTTATTGAGAGCAGTTTCAACAGAAAGCCGAGGTATGGTTGAGGTATTCAGGTTTATGGGGTTTTTTGCCATGTCACACTCTTCTGCTTGATTGATTCGGCTATTAAAACCTGTGTTTGCTTCACGTAGTTCTCGTGCCGTGTTCTTCAACTCCATCAAGTCATTTATGTTCTTCTCTAAGCTGGTTATTCTAGTTAACATTTCATCTAACTTTTTTCAAGGTTTTTGGTTTCTTTGCATTGAGTTAGAACGTGTTCCTTTAGCACTGAAAAGTTTGTTATTATCCACCTTCTGAATCCTGTTTCCATCAATTCTTCACACTCCTTCTCGGTCAAGTTTTGATCCCTTGAAGGAGAAGAGGTGTTCTGGTCTTTGATGGTTTCACCTTTTTTGCACTGGTTTTTTCCCATCTTTGTGGATTTACCTGGCTGTCGTGTCAGAGAGCTGCTTGATGAGGTCTCTTGTCTGTGTGTGGGGGTGCTATTGGGTTTCTAGGGACTCCTTCAGGTTACTAGGGAAGCTTCCTGTGTCTTTTGTTTATGCTGGGAGATTAGGCCTGCCTCTTCTGCTGACCTGTAGGGGCTGCTGAGTTGTCAAGAATGTGGTCCTGTTGCTACGTAGGCTTCCTGTGTTTTTGTTAAAACATGTAGCCCAGTCCCACCCCTCTAGTGGTGGGTTGTGCCCGTCCTCCACTGGGCTGGATAATTCAGGGTTCATCTCAGACTGTGGCACTGGCTACGCAACCCACTAGAGTCAGAGCTTCAGCCCTCTGGGGTTTGTGGGGGAGGTTAGGGACCCACCCAGCCGCACCAGCAGTCTTCCCCTTTCAGCTTTCTCTCTCTCTGGTCATGGGGTAGGGGCGGCCCAGCTGTTCCTGCTTACAGCTCCCTCTCTCTCTGGGCTGGGGGAGGGGGCAATAGCTCAGTCCACAGACTCTTACTCAACTCTGCACTTGTAATTCCCGGTGCTTGACTGGCAAAGATCCCCTGTTTTGCGTATTGCTGAGGCTTTGGGGAAAGCGCTGTATCTGGACCAGAGTGCCAGAGGTGGAGCCTCCGACTCGCTGGTCAGATGCACTTTCTGGGTGAAGCAGCACCCTTCCCCGCCTCGGTCTGCCCTGAGTGGGCTTTGCTCTCCCTCGGACTAGACCCGTTGAAATGCACCTGGTACCTCGGTTGGAGCTAGGAGATCTCTGGGTTTCTGCGTCTCTTTCACTGGGTGTTGTGCACTGGAGTTGTGTCTAATCTGCCATCTTGGATCCTCCCCTCATCTGACAATTTATAGCGATAAGCAAAATATTCCCACACAGTTCAAAACTCACTTCTAAGGGAGTCAATATGCATTTAGAACCACATAATGGTTCCAATAGTGAAAGAGAGATGGCAGATGGATTTAAGACAAGTTATGGTGGTAACCTTAACGAAACATAATCTTGAATTGAATTTGGAAATTCTTAATGAGGAAGGTTTCTGCCATTAGCCACTAGGTGAATAGAGGTGTCATCTACTTAAAATGGAAAGTTATAAGCAGAAGCACATTCAGGAATCGAAATAAAGTGCATATTTATTAGATGTTAGTTACATTATAAGAGGCTTGCAAAAATTTCAAATGTGCTTGACATTTGAATATGCAGTTATGGAAATCAGATGTTAAGATCCACACTGAGAAAAATCTTTATGAATTGTTACCGTAAGGTTATCAGTTCAATGTTGATATTGCATGGGATACTTAAGAAAGATTATTAGATAAGAGAAGATAGACCTCTAAAGAAAGGGAACAGTCACATGGTAGGTAGAGGAAGTCAGCATGAAAGAATTAGACTAAGAAATCAGAGAGACAGACAAAACAAAGCAAAACAATCACTTGAAAAAATTTCAGGTATTACATCAGGAAATTAAAAAAAATAAAGAAGAAGTAGAAAATGAAAATGTGTAGCATATGGCTGAGAAAACAAGATGAAAAATAGTCTATTGTATTTTGAACCTAGAATTCAAACCTGCATATATATTTTTTTGTTGGAGTTCTTGGGATTGGATGACATGGAAGAAAAGTTAAAGGAGATTGAGGAATGTACCACACAACAATAATAAACACAATATTTAAGGTTTATTTTTATGGCTAGTCTCTCTGTGTCTATGAAGTGGTTTAGAAATTTTGCATTTATATGTATATATGTATCTTTAATATGCTGAATTGTTTTAAGTAGATCCAGGAAAAATGAGCTAGGCTAAAGAAACTCATGGCCAATGTGTCAAACAACACTAGAATTATCTGTTCTATCAAATATACTCGTAAAGAAGCAAGACAAATTAAGATGATAAAACTATATGATTAGCAAAATAAAAGGCTTCAGTGAAGAGAATACTTTGTCAAATATTATATATAAAATAACTATTGCAAGTTAGTTTCAATGTACTACTTTTTTCAGTTAGCATCGTTTGTAAGGGTAAATTTTCATAATCATGATCAGTATTTTTACTGTAAATATAACAGTGATGTCACTGTCTAACTATTACAACAGAAGGAAAGCATAGACTCCAAAATGTGAAAGCCAAGTCATTGGCTAATGTATTTAGGTGATTTAAAATATATATATATATATATATATATATATATATATATATATATATACTCAGTACTTTCTCTAACAAGAAGAAAAATGAAATTTGCAGTGGATATGCTCTAATAAATATCAGTGCAATTACCTGTAAGGTTTGAGAAGTATCTATGACTAAATGTGTGGATATGAATTAAGCCAAATAATTTGAAAAGTTAAATTACATTTTTGAGATAGGTCATTAATTCTCACAGACCAACTGAAAACTTTTACACTAAATCAAACTTCCTCTGCTATTTCTAAGAAATAATAGGCAACTTAAAACTAAAAGCTATCTAGCTATTAGCACAATCTGGTTCATGATTCATGACTCCATAATTTACCCTAGTAGGAAGATTTTAAGAATACATACATAGAAAAAGTTAAACAATTATTGGATTATTACCACAACTTTCTGTACATTTATATACCAAGATCAACATTGTTATCTGAATGTATAACCTAAAGGGAGTTGGTTCTTAGCCTGTAACTGAAATGGTGAGATCAGCAATATTTACATTTCTATAAATGAATGATTTTGTAAATCATATTAGTTTACAATGAAAATTTCTTTGCTCATTTCAGAATAATTATCTCTATACTGCAATCAGGCAAGATATTGTTCAGCTTAAACATAATTAAAGAGAGAGTTATTAGCAGTGTTCGGATAAAAACTATCCTTTTCTTGTGTGCCTATACTGAACAAAAATAGAAAGTCATGACTGTTATTAAATGTATAATGCTAACTTTGTGATAGTTTTCTTTCTCTGTCCAGCTGTTATACTAAAAATCAACTCATTTGAAGCAATATAATAATTTAGAAGAGTTTAGACTATATGTAGCATTACTATTCAATGATTTTTTTCCCTAATTTTAGAATATTATATCATTGGTAAGGGGAAGATATTATTCTTCCGGGAATATTTTTTATGTACTCTGTGACAAGGTACCAGTAAATAACAAAGAATATGTTTAATGAAAGACATGTTCCCATTTCTAGTCTGGAAAGAATATGTTTAATTCATTATGATTTGAAAAATACTGAGATTTCTATAAAATGAGGAGATAATTCTACAAACAATGTAGACATAAGGTAAAAATTGGAGGCTATTTTTTCTAATAAAATGAATAGTTTCCTGATTATAAGCATCCTGATAATATACATATGACTTCGATAAGCATTAATAAATTGAATAATATATTCCAAATGATTAGTGTTTGTGAAAATATATAAGATTTGGGCTTTAGATGGTTTGAGAAATTTTCACAAATTTGAGAGAACTGGTCTGGTTTTTAAATAGCAAGAAGCAAGATCAAGAGGCTGGAGGATATCAGCATTTCCAAAAATATGTAGAAACTTCCAGTTGTTTGTTGAGAGTGGACAGGAAGGAATACAAATATTTGATTGGAGCGAAAAATATTTTAAAAATCATATGAGGTGCATCTGTGACTAGAAATCAATGGCGGGGGCCTAAGATACCAGGTGAAGTAATTTAAACCTGTTGTGTTTAATCAACAGATAATAAGGTGTTGATGTAGGTGGTAATCAGGAATGTGGCATGATAAGGAAGAATTTTAGAAACATTAATCCAGTGATAGTAGATAAAATACATTATGTTACTATTTATGACAAAGAAGAATTAAAATACAGATCCCTATGCTGTATGAATAGCATGTGGAATGGAAAAGCTCACTAAGTAAAAGTAAAGAGTGCTCTATTGTTGGAAGTCAACACTGAGAAAGCCTGCTATAGTGTTTTGTCATGCATGGACTTGATACTGGGAGACTGTCTGGGAGGAAATAGGTTCAGAAATTTTAAAAAGAATAGACTGTTGCTTCAGGGGAATTTTTCTAGGAGGGTTGTCAAAATAAATAAGAAACTTGGAATCCTACAAACTATGTTTCCTTGGCACAGAGATGGTAGATGAATAATAGATATCCATCTATCTGCCAGATTGGGCTAACAAATTTCACTAACTTGGATGCCTCCTCAAACCTTAGTTTATATATTCTTTTGTGGTTTTATTGTAATAAATCAAATGTATATGTTATACCATATTGTCAAGTGTATGTAATTAATTTCTATATTCTTTAATTTTCATAGTTTACTACTTTCTCTAATTTTTAACAACATTTTTTTTTTTACTTCCTAATGATAAAGAAAAAGAAACACAATCTTTAAGGAAGTCAAACCAGCTACCTACAATGTTAAACATCTCCTTTTTTAACACAGTGGCATAAAAATACATGTTATGATTAAAGTATATTATTTTGACTCTTTTATCTCTCTGTTTATAGGAAGTTTGTGGAATTATTACACAGCAATTGAAAAGGTATGTAAGTTCTCAATTTTATACAACAACTTGGACAACTTATTTATGAATATCTCACAAAATTTGAGGTATCAGGGAGTAAATATTTTTGCAGCAAATTTGCTGAAATCAAGCAACAAAATTGAATGCATTCAAGAACAATTGTTACACTTTATGTCAATTTCTAATACACATAATTTAAAAAATAAATGTAACTTTCAGTATACTTCAACCTTATAAATATTAAGAATAAAATAAGATCTATATTTATATGCTTTACCACAATTTAACTAATTTTAATATTTTATAATAATCTCATACATATATGGATCTTACTTTCAAATGCTTCAGCTAATATTTAAATAAATTTATATATCTATAGGTAAAGATATATGTATACCATATTTTGTAATTCACATATATATGATATATATAAATTTACAAGTTTTAGAATTCATGAGATAGAAACCATATATGCTTCAATATGAATTGTCTAACCTTATTTTCCTGTATATTCACAGAAGCATGATCATATCTAAGAAATTAACTATAATCCTATAAAAATTGAGAATAATATTAAAATGTAATTTAATTTGGTTTACATATTCAAATCAGATCCTTTGATTACTGCCTGCAAAATACCTTTCACAGCAGCGGTTGCTGCTGCCACTGCTACTGCTTTCTCCTCCTCTTTCTCGCCACTTTCTTGCCACTTTCTCCTTCTCCTCCTCATCTTACTTTTCTAATTCAAGATATGCCCATTGCATTTGGCATTTTGGCATTTGGTTGTTATGTATCTTTTTTTTTTTTTTTTTTTTTGAGACAGAATCTTGCTCTGTCACCCAGGCTGGAGTGCAGTGGCACAATCTCTGCTCACTGCAACCTCTGCTTGCTGCTCCTCCAGTTCCAGTGATTCTCCTGCCTCAGACTCCTGGATAGCTCAGATTACAGGCATATGCCACCATGCCCAGCTAATTTTTGTATTTTTATTAGAGACAGCATTTCACCATATTGGCCAGGCTGGTCTCAAACTCCTGACCTCAAGTGATCTGCCCACCTTGGCCTCCCAAAGTGCTGGGATTACAGGCATGAGCAACTGTGCCAGCCTTGCCTGGCTAATTTTTTGTATTTTTAGTAGAGACAGGTTTTCACTGTGTTAGCCAGGATGGTCTCAATCTCCTGACCTCATGATCCACCGGCCTTGCCTCCCAAAGGGCTGGGATTACTGGGGTGAACCACTGTGCCAGTCCGATTTTATATATTTTTTTAAGACGATGAGCATTCTTTTCTTTTTTTTGGAGACAGGAATCTCTCTGTCACCCAGGCTGGAGTGCAGTGGCACAATCTCAGCTCACTGCAATCTCAGCCTCTCGTGTTCAAGGGATTCTCGTGCCTCAGCCTCCTGTGTAGCTGGGACTACAGGCACATGCCACCATGCCCAATTGATTTGTGTATTTTCTTTTGTAGAGATGGTTTCCACAATGTTGGTCAGGCTGGTCTCAAACTCCTCAAGTGATCGGCCCATCTTGGACTCCCAAACCACTGGGATTACAGATGTGAGCCATCACACCAGGCCTAGATGAAGAACATTCTTCATGTAAAATTAGTTTAATTCAAATGAACACAAATAGAGAGTTTACCTGATATCACACACACACACACATATATATATATATGAATTTTGTTATTGCATAATGCATTGTATTTGGTCAAATCACTAATATTGCTGTCCAGGAACATGTGTAGGAATTCTCAGAGGAATTTAGTATTTGAGGGGCACTTAACCTAAGTGGTTGTTTTATCTGTTCTACTAATTTTGTGAAGCATTTCTTAAACCCATGTGATATAGTTTGAGTCTGTGTCTCCATGCACATCTCATGTCAAATTGTATTTCCCAGTGTTGGAAGAGGGAAGATACAGGATCATGGGGCCTGATTTCCCCCTTACTTTTCTCATGCTGGTGAGTGAGTTCTCACTAGACCTGGTTCTTTAAAAGTTTGTGGCACTGGCCAGGCGTGGTGGCTCATGCCCTGTAATTCCAGCACTTTGGGAGGCTGAGGCCGGCGGATCATGCAGTCAAGACATTGAGATCATCCTGGCCAAAATGGTGAAACCCCATCTCTACAAAAATACAAAAATTAATTGGGTGCGTGCCTGCAGTCCCAGCTTCTCATGAGGCTGAGGCGGGAGATTTGCTTGAACTTGACAGGCGGAGGCTGCAGTGAGCCAAGAATGCACCACTGCACTCCAGCCTAGCAACAGAGCAAGACTCCATCTTTAAAAAAACGAAAGTTTGTGGCACCTTCCCCCTCTCTCTTCCTCCTGCTCCAGCTATGTAAGATGTGCTTCCTTCCTCTTTAACCTCCCCCATGATTGTAAGTTTGCAACCATGCTTCCCCTACAACCTGCAGAACTGTGAGTCAATTAAACCTCTTTTGTTTATAAATTACCCACTCTCAGGTAGTTTTTTATAGCAATATGAGAATAGACTAATACAGAAAATTGGTATTAGAGAAGTAGGCCATTGCTATAAAGATACCTGAAAATGTGGAAGCAATTTTGGAACAGGTAATGGACACAGGTTGAAAGAGTGTGGAGGGCTCAAAAGAAGACAGAAATATATGGGATAGTTTGGAACTTCCTAGAGATTGGCTAACTTGTGACCAAAATGCTGATAGTGATATAGACAATGAAGTCCCAGCTAAGGAGGACTCAGATGGAGATGAGAAACGTTTTGGGAACTGAAGCAAAGGTCACTCTTGCTGTGCTTTAACAAGGAGACTGGTGTTAATGTGTCCCTGCTCTAGAGAGCTGTGGGAATTTCAGCTTGTGAGAGATGAGTTAGGGTGCCAGACAGAAGAAATTTCTAAGTAGGAAAGTATTCAAGAGACAGCCTGGCTGCTTCTAAAAGAATACATTAATGTGCATTAACAAATAAATGACCTTAAACTAGAAGTTATATTTAAAAGGGAAGCAGAGTGTTAGTTAAGTTTGGAAAATCTGCAGTCTATGTAGTAGAAAAGAAAAGCCCATTTGCTGGAGAGGATTTCAAGTTGCCAGCAGAAATTTGCATAAGAGGAGCTGAATGTTAATAACTAAGGCAATGGGGAAAATACCTCCAAGGTATTTCAGAAACCTTCATGGAAGCCTCTCTTATTACAGACCTAGAGACCCAAGAGGGAAGAATGGTTTTGCAGGCAAGACCTAGGGTCCTGCTGCTCTGTGCCAGCTTGGGACACTGCTCTCTGTGTTTCAGCTGCTCCAGCTTTAGTCACAGCTAAAAGGGCCTGAGATACATCTCAGGCCACTACTCCAGAGGGTGCAAGCTGGAAGCTGCCAAGGCTTCCATGTGGTATTAAGCCCGCAGATGCAGAGATCAAGAGTTGAGTCTTGAGAACCTCTACCTAGATTTCAAAGGACGTATGGAAATGCCTAGATATCCAGGCAGAAGTCTGCTGCAGTGGCAGAGCCCTCATGGAGAACCTCTACTAGGGCAGTACAAATGGGAAATGGGAAATGGGCGGTTGGAACCCCACAAAGAGTCCCCACTGGGGCAGTAGCTAGTGGAGCTATGAGAAGAGGGTCATCCTCTGTCCTCCAGATCCCAGGATAATAGCTCCACTGACAGCTTGCCTTTTGTACCTAGAAAAGCCACAGGCACTCAATGTCAGCCTGTGAAAATAGTTGGTGGGGCTGTACATTGCAGAGCCACAGAGGTAGAGCTGCTCAAGGCCCTAGGATCCCACCCCTTGCATCAGAGTGCATGGATGTGAGACATAGTCAAAAGAGATTATTTTGGAGCTTTGAGATTTAATGACTGCCCTGCTGGGTATTTTGTGAGAAAGCATTTTAAATGGTCCATTTTCAAGACATGGTAAATCTAAGTACTGGCAACCAGCCTGCAAATATAACAAACTGCATGGCTCATGCACCTAGAAGGTCACCATAAGCAAACAGAATGTAGAGGAGGGATCAGGACATAAAAAGGAAGAAAGTTTCTCTATTGGGAAATCAAAACTTAAGCAATGAAGGGGACCAGGGTATATCCTTATAAGGGGGCTAATGAAACTTAGGTGACCTTGGGGAAGACTGTAACCCCATAGCATTTGACCAATGAGAAATTACGGGAGGGACTTGCATGTTAGGAAATAAATTACCAGTTGTGACTGCCCACCAGACACACGATCTTGCAAGACCTTAAAAGGTCTCACTTTTGCTGTTCTTCATGCCTCTAAATCCATTCTTTGGGTTTGGATGGCTGACTATTTCTCACAGTTTTGGACTTGCATGGGGCCAGTAGCCCCTTGGGTTTGGCCAATTTCTCCCTTTCGGAAAGTGAGCATTTACCCAATGCCCATACCCCCACTGTATCTTAGAAATAACTAGTTTTTTATTTTACAGGCTCAGAGGTGGAGGGACTTGCTTTGTCTCGGAGGAGACTTAAAACTTTGGACACTTGTGTTAAAGCTGGAATGAATTAAGACTTGGGGGATTGTTGGGAAGGCATAATTGTATTTTGAAATGGGAGAGGGACATAAGATTTGGAAGGGGCCAGGGGCAGAATAATGTGATTTGGGTCTGTGTCCCTCCCCAAATCTCATGTCAAATAGTAATTCCCACTGTTGGAGGAGAGGCCTGGTGGTAGATGATTGGATCAGGGGTGCAGACTTCTGTCTTGCTGTACTTGTGATTGTTAATGAGTTCTGACAAGATCTGGTTGTGTAAAAGTGTGTAGCACCTTTTCCTTTGTGCTCTCTGTCTTGCTCCACCATGGTGAGATGTGCTTGCTTCCCCTTTGCCTTCCACTATGACTGTAAGTTTCCTGTGGCCTCTCCTCCATACGTCCTGTACAGCTTGCAGAACTGTGAGTCAATTAAACCTCTTTTGTTTATAAATTACTCAGTCTCAGATAGTTCCTTACAGCAATGCATGGATGGACAAATATACCATGCTTTTAATGGCTTAAAATTTCAGACTGGGTGCAGTGGCTCACACCTGTAAATCCAGCATATTGGAAGGCTGGGCAGATCACTTGAGGTCAGGAGTTTGAAAAGCCCATCTCTACTAAAAATATAAAAATTAGCTGGGCATGGGAGTGCCCACCTATAATCCCAACTACTCAGGAGGTTGAGGCAGGAGAATTGCTAGAACCTGGGAAATGGAGGTTGCAATTAGTCAATATCATGGCACTGCATTCCAGCCTGGGCATTGCAGTAAGACTCCATCTCAAAACAAACAAAAAAACATTTTAGGCAGGGCACAGTGACTCACACCCATAATCCCAGCACTTTGGGAGGCCAAGGTGGGCAGATCACCTGAGGTCAGGAGTTTGAGACCAGCCTGGCCAACATGAGGAAACCCCATCTCTACTAAAAATACAAAAATTAGCTGGGCATGGTGGCACATTCCTATAATCCCAGCTACTTGGAAGACTGAGGCAGGAGAACTGTTTGAACCTAGGAGGCAGAGGTTTCAGTGACCTGAGATCATGCCACTGCACTCTAGCCTGGACGAAAGAGCAAGATTCCATCTCAAAAAAAAAAAATTTCTACAGGGTAAAATCCATGTTGTCAATGGTGTAATTATTTCAGTGTTGAAATGATGTTACTAAAGTTTATCACCAATAACAGCAATATTATTATTGTAAACCTTAATAGTTTATTTAAAAATAATTTTAATGAACTAAATTGAAGAAAATTTTTGGAATCTCATAGTAAATTTAATTCAGAACCAACTGCTGTTGAAAAGCTTATGTCTGTTTGCTATAAATGAAAACACTCGTAAGAAGGTAAGGATTCCCAAACAGCCTTGAGTTCCACCTAAATTTCCAGTCCAGAGCCAAACTGAAGTTCCTGCCTCTTGGTAGCCTGATTATTTTGCTTGTAGAGCTTTCTAAAAATATATAACACCCTCCTCTTCCTAATACATAGACAAGCATATATACATACATACATATAAATACTTTAAAACACACAAAACAATACATGGACAATGTGATGACAAACTTAAATATATATGCTTCACTACCACTTATAAGATTTTTATATGTAATTACATTCTCTCTCTCTCCCTCTCTCTTTTTCTTTCCATACACATATAACTTTAGCTTTGAATTAAATTAAATCATATATATATATAAAATATTGGCATATTAGAAAATATGTTATATATTAAAGCTTCCTTAATTTTATCTTTAGTTAGTGACATTGCATTTGTTAAATAAATTTTCTTCTTTTAATTTCCACAAGACACATGAAAAATATCATTTTCATGCCTTACCATATATAAAAATTTGAAAAACAAATCAGATTCTGTAATTTTGCATAATCTATAAGGAGGTGGTATGAAAAGCAGGTCTTCAGGTCCCAACACTTAAACTATATTTTCATTAATGTTTTCTGATTTTCTTAACTCATTTGGTTATTTCCCAGTAAAGACCCATATTTTACTATGTTTAGTTTCAGAATTTACATTTCTGACTAAATAGATGTTCGAAATTGTACTGACTTGTATTTTCAACCTAGTTAATTCAGTTATTTGTACTTCTCTCATTCATAATTCTCAAAAAGCAATGCAATCTTGATGGTGTGTATCTATGTGTATGATGACATTTTCTCTACTTATCACATTATATTTAATGTTAATTAAATACTGGTTATAAAACAAAGAATTATCATGAGATATTTTATTCTTTATTTTGTAAATAATCTTTATAACTGAGCTCCAAAATAGATGAAAATCTGAGATAGTTATCAACTTTTATTACTAAAATTTCTTAATATAATATGATTTTTGATGTTGATTTTATTAATCTATGTTGGAATCTTCTATAAGCCAGAGCTAATTCTCAGTTACCTAGGGTAATGAGGCAGAGGATGGTATAGAATTTCCAAAATAGTCCCAAGAAATTGTTGTGCATTCAGTGTCAAACATCAAATTGTTATTTAAAGATAAATAAAAATATGAGGAAATGACTGTCAATGTAGGAAAACTATTTAATCTCTCTACTTAACAATTTTTTTCCCTATACCAGGTATCTCCATGTTGACCAGAAGCAGGACCACTGCTCAGATTATGACTTAGAAAAATTCCAGTGCTATAATCTTTAATGTATGAACATTTGTCATTTATATTCCACACATTGACTGCTTTAGAGAAGATTAGTTTAAACATAAAAGAGGTAAAAAATGTAAAATCATAGTAAAAAAGTGAAACAATTTTAAATGCTATTGAAATATCTGTAATATATTTAATGTAATGATATGAAAAGATTTGGGAAAACAGTGTCTGTATTTATACATTTCATAGACATGTCTGCTATTAAATTGGCTCACGGTGCTATCAATATTAAATTATTCTTTTCTAGCTTTGGAAGATAAGTGTGTTGTCTATATGAAGTAATAGTTTTTTATTTATAAGAGATAAACTTTATCAGGGAGAATTTATGAACATATGTTAGAATTATTTCTCTTGTTGAGATAGAAATTGCTAAATCTAATATAGCAAATTGAAATTGCAAACCTAATTAACTTTACTAGATACAGCACCTTGATAGTTCACTAACTTTGCCTAGAATAGACTTTTATGAATCAGATTGACAAAAACAAATGTACTTTCTCTCTTGTTTTATTTAACACTTTCAAAAAAGCATTTCTAAACTTAAATACAGCTAAATAAGAAATAGTTTTTAAAAATATTAACACAGATACAATATATAATATTTTTTCCTTGAAATTTCTGAATATTTTGCAGAAGGAAGTGAGACACCATTTATCTGTTAAAAGCATAATCATATAACTAATTTTATCCTGCATAAATGTAACAGCAATATTTCTTTCTGTGTCTTGGATAGTCACATTTTTATATTCCAACAAGGCAGGCAGCATTTTACTTTAGCTTTTAATTAAATCCTAGAAACTTGAAAATGAGGGTAAAATTTATTTTTTTTTAAGAAGAGTGTGCAGACAGATCTCTCTAGTATATAAATATCAGATATTTATATGAGATATTTATATATGTCTATGGGATATTTTACATAAGTTTCTGTTTCTGTTTTTTATAAAAGTTATCAGAAATCTAAATTATCCTGTAAGATCCCACCTTATTCCAGCCATCAAGGATAAGCTATTGCTAAGATCTTTTGGGATATTATGAATAGAAGAAACATTCACATTTCTTTTGTGATAGGATCCCTCAACACCCACAGTGTTTTCTTTAATTGAAAATAATTTAATTTTCCATATTCCAAATTTAATTTTCCATATATCTTTGGATCACAAAGATATATCAAACAATGCTTTTTAAATTTTGGTTTTGGGTTTTGTATGGAGACACACCTATTACATTTTTTTTTTGCAACATATTTATTGTCTTTCCTGAGGCTATTTTCTCCCTAATTCATTTAATTCATTTCTAAAGGAATTCCATTCCAGACACAACATGTTCATGAGTAAACACCCACTTTTTAAGGAGCCTTGCAAAACACTGAGTAATCTTCCAGACATAAATGATGTCTAAGGATGTGATTTTTGTGTACACAGGAAAATTTTACTATCCCTATATGAGATAGGAAGAAGGGCATATAAAATAACATTCCTTCCAAAAATGATTAATTTTGAGCATTTATTTTAAGTAATGTATCCAAAACATTTTAAGCCAATTTTCATGAGTTTTGATACCATTACCAGTACTTTTCTTAACTCTCTAGTTAATTGCCCTTTTCTGTTAATCTTTAGATTGCTTATCAGAATTACACAATTGCCTTTAGCAAATAATTTTAGAATTTTTATGAAGGCATTGGTATTCATGAAATGAAAACTAAAATTATATAAAATACCAAATAAATTATGTGGTTTTTCTTAAGGAGGATGAACTGAACATTTTTTTCACAAGATATTCTTATACTGTGTCTCTCTTAGTATTTAAACCAATGCATATTTTCACCATCATAGGAAATTACTAAAGGAAGAGGCCATTAGCTAAAGAAATATAATGGAAATACTAAGAATTTCACTACTGCTTTATACATTTACACTTCGCAGCAGGTGTCCTTATATAGTTTCCAGGTTCCAGTAAAAAAATTCAATTATGGCCCTTTACCCATAAAGCATTTAAAAATACTATAATATTTTTCCCCAAGATGGTGTATTAGAGACTTTTAGTGTACCTCAACCACTTTAAAATAGCAAAATAGTGCATAAAGATCAATTCCATGAGCTTTAATTCAAGAAGGAAAACATGAATCCAGCAGAATCATGTAGAATGTTCTAGATGTTGGGGAGGAGAATACCAGCAAACAGTCTCCATGATGGCCTCTAGGGGATAAAAGGTACTGTGGCCCCCATACATGAGAGAGGCAGAGAGTCTCCCTCCATGACTCACCTTTTCATCACTGGGAATCCAAGCAACTCTGGTCAAAGAAGAACACTTTGTTTTTTCCATGTACTGGAGCTAACTTGTGGAGAGGCTTGGAGACGCTGTGAGGGAAAGACACCTGGAAAAGCTGCAGACATTTTCCCAGACCTAGGACAGAGAGCAAGATACCATTTTTAGTCCAGGCACATTAAAAATTCAGCCATTCTTTGGCAACCAGCAGCATGGGTGTGCAGACATTATATTATCTGGCCAGATATTGGAGAGCTTGTTCTGGAGGGAAGGAAGGGCCTCTACAGCAGAAACTGTGGAAAGTGCCTCAGCAGTAGGTGCTGGAATTGTGCTCTGCTCTGTCACAAGCCAGAAGCAGAGGGAGAGCTACTAAAGCCGCAGTTTACCTGAGCAGTGAGACTTTAAACCAGGATCAGCATGGTGACAAGGAACTGGTCTGTTTGTGTCATTGCTGGGTAGCTCGGCCTGCTCACATGATATTGTGGTGCAGCAAGGCCTTCTTCACTTCACACAAAGGCAGAAATCCAGACATTTGGAGTACCTGTCAGCCTGGACCAGCAGCATGAGCCACTCCACCTTTCACGTACATAGACTGCAGTACAGTGGAGTTCTCTCTGCTCTACGCCCAGGCATATCTCCAGGCATCAGTAGCACCCACACACCTGAATTAGGAGTTTAGGCTGCTCCCCATTTTCTGGCAGAGAAATTGGAAATGAGAAGGTTTCTCAGCTCCACACTTAAGCACACTTCTGGGCACCTGGTGGCTACCTACTGGATTCTCCTTCAGCATGATGCTTGCGCCTGACATTGGAGGACCTGTAAGTGAACTTGCTGTGTCCATCATGGGAAATATATTTGATAGGATAATTTGAGAAAAATGCTGTAATATTGTAAGAGATGGTGACATTTAGATAAAAGAAATCCAGAAAACACTTGGCAGATAATATGCAAAATGGATATCACCAAGGCATATAGTCACCAAACTGTCCAAAGTCAATGCTAAAGAAAATATATTAAAGACAGGTGGGGAATTTGTTACCACTAGACCAGACTTACAAGAGATCCTTAGGAGTTCTAAACAGGGACACAAAAGAACAATATCTGCTACCACAAAAACACACTTAAGTACATAGCCCACAGACCCTAGAAATAGGAACTACAAAGCAACCAGCTAACGATGTCATGATGGAACCAAAACCTCACATATCAGCGTTAAACTTGGATATAAATGGTCTAAATGCCCCACTTAAAAGGCACAGAGTGGGGAGTTAGATTAAAAAACAAGATTCATTTGTCTGTTGTCTTCAAGAGACTCAACTCACACGGAATAAAACCAGAGACTAAAAGTAAAAGATTAGGGAAAGATCTACTATGAAAATGGGGGGAAAAAAGAGAGCAGAGGTCATTTTCTTATGTCAGATGAAACAGACTTTAAGCCAAGAACAGTAAAAAACGACCAAGAAGGACATTATACAATGATAGTTGAGTCTCTACTAGGAGACTCAACTGTCCTAAATGTATACACACTCAACACCGGAACACCCAAATTAATAAAACAAGTACCTTTAGAGCTACAAAAAGACTCAGACAGCCACATAATAATAGTGGGAGTCTTCAACACAATGCTGACAGCATTAGATGGATGATCAAGGCAGAAAACTAACAAAGAAATTGTTATGACTAATTTATGACTATGTCCAGGACTTAAATTTGATACTTGACCAATTGGAACCTACAGAATACTCTACCCATCATCCACAAAATTTACATTCTACTCATCTGCACAGGGACATACTCGAAGATTGACTACATGCTAGGGTATAAGGCAGGCCTCAATAATTCCAAAAAACAAAAATTACACCAACCATACTCTCAGATCATAGTGGAATAAAAATAGAAATCAATATCAATAACATGTTTCAAAACCATGCAATTATGTGGAAATTGAACAAACTGCTCCAGAATGACTTTTGGATAAACAATGATTAAGGCAGAAATCAAGAAATTATTTGAAATAAATGAAAACAGAGAAATAAACAAGAGGCGTTATAATAAAAAAAAGAAATCAAACGATCTTTCTTCACAGATGCTATGATTCTTGTCGTGAAAACTCTAAAGACGCCACCAAAAGGCTCCTGGAACTTATAAACAATGTCAGCAAAGTTCCAGGACACAAAAGCAATGTACAAAAACCAATAATATTTCTATACACAAATAACATCCAAGTTGAGAGCCAAATCTAAAAGAAAATCTCATTTGCAATAGCCAGAAAAAATAAAACACCCAAGAATGCATTCAAACAAGGAGGTAAATTATCTCTACAAAAAGAGCTAGAAAAGATTGCATAAAGAATTTATAAATAACACAAAGAAAAATATTCTATGCTCATGGATTGGATGGAACCAATATCATTAAAATGGCCATACTACCTACCTATAACAATCTACAGATTCAGTGCTATTCCTATCAAACTACCAATGTCATTTCCTAAATAATTGGAAAAACACTACTCTAAAATTCATATGGAACTAAGAAGAAGCCTGAATAATAGCCAAAGCAATCCTAAACAAAATGAACAAAGCTGGAGGGATCACATTACCTATATTATAAAGCTATACTATAAAACTATAGTAAACAAAACAGCCTGGTACTGGTATAGAAGGAGACATATAGACTAATGGAATAGAATAGAAAACCCAGAAATAAAGCCACACATCTATAGCCATCTAATATTTGACAAAGTTGACAAAAATAAGCAATTTTTGGGAAAGGACCATTTATTCTAAAAATTGTGTTGGAATAGCTGGCTAGACATATGCAGAAGACTAAAACTGGACTTCTGCATTTTACTATGTATAAAAATTAACTCAAGGTGGATTAAATATTTAGATATAAGACCTCAAACTATAAGAATCCTAGAAGAAAACCTAGGAAACACCATTCTGGACATCAGGTTGGGAAAGAATTTATGACTAAGTCCTCAAAAGCAATTGCAACAAAAACAAAAATTGAAAGGGGGACCTAATTAATCTGAAAGCTTTCGCAGAGCAAAAGAATCTAGCAACAGAGTAAACAGACAAGTTACAGAATGGGAGAAAACAATTGCAAACTATGCATCTAATGAAAGTCAGATATCCAGAATCTATAAGGAACTGAAATCAATAAGAAAAAACAAATAACTCCATTAAAAAATGGTCAGAAGACATGGACAGACACTTCTCAAAAGAAGACATAAGCTAACAATTGTAAAAAAGGACAAAGACAGACAACGAACAAGTGGCCAACAAATATATGAAAAAAATAATATCACTAGATATTGAGAAATGCAAACTATAGCCATGTTAGATAACATGTCACACTAGTCAGAACGGCTATTATTAAAAGTCGAGAAACACATTCTGGTGAGGCTGGAGAAAAGGGAATACTTATACGCTGTTGGTGGGAATGTAAATTAGTTTGGCCATTGTGTAAAGCAGTTTGTAGATTTCTCAAATAACTTAAGACAGAACTGCCATTGGGCCCAGCAATGCAGTTATTGGGTATATATATCCAAAAGAAAACAAATCCTTCCATCACAGAGACACATGCACTCACATGTTCATCACAGCACTACTCACAATAGCAAAGATATGTAATCAACCTAGGTGCCCATCAACCATGGATTGAATAAAGAAAATGTGCTACATATATGCCATGTAATATGATTAATATGAAGCCATTAAGAGAATGAAACCATGTCCTTTGCAGCAACATGGATGCAGCTGGAAACCATTATCCTACGCAAAGTAACACAGGAACAGAAACTCTAATATCACATGTTCTCGGTTATAAATGGGAGTTTATAACCGAGATTATAAATGTTGGGTACTTGTGTACACAAAAACGGCAATAATAGACACTGGGGACTACTAGAATGGAGAGTGCTGAAAGGGCCAAGGGTTGAAGGACTTATATTAGTTGCAATGCTCAGTGCGCAGAGGCCAAGATCATTTATTCCCCAAACCTCAGCATCACACAATATATCTATATTACAAACCTGCCCATGTACCCTCTGGATCTAAAATAAAAGTTTTTTAAAAATGCTATAAAAAGTAATATAAAACTTTTCCACTCCACTGGAATTTCTCTCTCTTGACTTGTCATGGTTTTCTTGTTTGTTATGTAATGTCTTAAATAAAGAACAATTAAAATTTTAAATTGTTAGCATATGTAAACTGTTCATTTGTATGTAGTGCAAGGCCACTTCCAAATGCAAGAGTATTTAATTCAGTTGCAGAATCACTGAAATCACACAATTTTTATTTCACAGCTTGTACATGCACATATATTTCTTTCTTACCCCAAAAGGGAAAAAACTGCACAAACACTACCTAAACGGTATTTATTTTATTTATTAATCTGCACACATTCTACCAACACACTGTAACTTTGGCTCACGGATGAGCTGAGAAGACTGAAAGAAAAAGAGTATGAATTGCCCTATTTTTTGTTCTTTTATGAAAAAAAAATTGTTTAAGTGGTTGACTTCGGAAGCAACATGAATACAAAATGATAGTTTCCTGTTGGATGTGTTTTTTTTAAAATGCAGTTGCCTTCTTTTTAGACATATTTGAAGCAAATTTTATTATTATCCTAACAGAAAACCTGCCTTTTGGATGGATATCAGTGTCCCATTTATCCAGTCACAGATGTAGCATGCTTACTTTGTATTCAGTTGATGAACTATTGTGCATTGCGGGTCATCTGGCATTTAGTGTTCTCGTTGCATCACAAAAGCTATCACTGGGTTGAAAATGGGTTGACAAAGACTATCAGATGTGAATATGTGGTGCATATCCTCTTCCTTGCATATATGACATTGACTCACTGGATTTCACTTAGGAAATACAAGTTCAAAGATAAAATTATTTAAAATATCAAAATGGTCCCAGCGTTACATAAATCCAAGTGCTGGATCCTTCTGAGATTAGGGTCTTATGTGACTGCACCTCTAAAGCCACCCCTGACTTGTAAACAGGACATTGACTTTTACTCTTGTAAGTCAGATCATTTGCATTCATTAAGTTCATGTCTTCTCTCTTTTTGGACAAATGACTTTTAGAGAATTTTTTTTGTCTATTAGTGAAACATCAAAATGTTTGTGTCTATGAATTTGTGATCCATAATCTGAAGCAGCTTTAGATATTATAATTCAGTATGCAGATCTTCATACGTTTTCATTTTTCTTATGATATTCACCTGTATTCTCATCTTTTATCTGCTACTATGAGTTGTAGAATCTCTTTTGTTTCTCATTGAAAGAAAAGACATGTGATCAAAACACGTGGAAACAAAAGAAAGAAAACAACATGTGATCGTCCTATATTCTTTGAAGACAATGAATGTAAGCATCTGAATGTTAAGTCTGAGAGAAAAATTTTTCTCCTTACCTTAACTACTGAAGATGTATTCATTTTTAGTCTGCTACATACCTCTGACTTCAGGGGAACAGGTGCTACAATTACCGAGTCCTGCTGGATTTCTGCGTTTCCAACTGATTCATTCTCATTGGTACATCCCCCACAACTGGTAGATATATGTAAGCTGGTATGTCAGTTACCACAAAATGAATGGTTTTCCATCTTCGGTATGCTGCTGACATGTCTTAGCTGTTACATATTTTCATTCAAAAATTTTAACACTATATTCTACTAGGATAAAAGTTTTCTTTGAATGTAGGGTGTTTTACATTATTGGTGTGTTTGTTTTTTTATTTGTAACATGATTTCTGAGAATTTTACTGAAACCAAATCTGAAGAAATAAAAATTACCGTAGAGCCAAATATCAGAGGCTAACATTGCCAAGAATCGTGGATGCTTTTTCTCTGAGGGAAATGAGTTGGTAAGTTGCCCTATATATATATATATATATATATATATATATATATGAAAACTAAGCATATAAAAATTCAAACTAACAAAGACTGTCAGTTTGAATATCTTAACAAGGAATTTCCAGTGGCACTCAGACTATAACACTTTTTTTTTTCTTGCAGGGATACTATGATTTCATCTCTTGTAAATTTGCATGATTTTTTCTTGTATTTTTTAAATTGATCCTTGTGTGTGTGATTTAACTGTCTGCTGAAGATTAAAAAATTAAGATCCACATTGTTTTGAATTTTCCAAAATGAATTTATTACCACATATAAATGAAAAGTATTAAAATAACTAAAAAATTTTATCACTAAATTTTAGTTCAGACATGATATGAAAGATCATTTAAATTTAATATTTACCTGGGTACAATACTTGATTGTAAAGTCACAAATATTTAAAGATACAATCCTCAGGGACTTACCAGTTTGTGGGTAACACGTTGCAAATAAATTTTGCTCTCTGAAGTTAAGTTTTTTTCTTTTAAAACTTTGTAAGTTGGCTCCTCAGTGTAATCATGGCTTATTTTCTGCCTTATAACATTGACTTGCAATTTATAAGGTAAACACTCCTCTCTTCACACCAAACTGACTAAAATACATATTCTTGAGGAAGGTAAGATTATGCGTCACTGTTTCATTGAGTCTATTGCTTCACCAGGATCAGTTACCTGGTGGAATGATTATCAAAAGGCATCATTGTGGACAGAGAATGGGGGGAATTAAAGGCATTCATAGTCAAATATGTTACAAAAACTTGTTTAGTGGAGCTATGCACAAAGTGTAATGTGAGCTCAGGGGGAAGGGGGTCCCCCAGTCAGTTGAGTGTTGAGAGTGTCAGGAAAGCCTCATCTACTGTGTAGCACTAAGGCAAAACTGATACCTTGGTATTTAAAGGCCAAACAAGATGTTGATTAATTACATACACACACAGACACACACACACACACACACACACACACACACACACATACATATATAGAGAGAGAACATGCACATCATATAGTAGTATGGTATGACCAGAAGACTACAAGTTTAATACTATTTCTGAGGTTTATGTTATAAACATAAGAAATTATGTAGTGAGAATTATACCTGTTAACAGTTAGTAGTATATATTAATTTGCAGAATATGAAGACATTACAAGAATTGTAATAAGAAGAAGGATGGTCAACTTGATTCATTTATAAGTTTTCTCTCTTCTTTTTCAAAATTCACACAAGAAATTTAAAAGTATAGAGTAACTAGCTATTAGATTTGAGAAAATCCTACCCCAAAACAGCTAATTAAAAAATAAGTTTCAATAACCTACTTAAAGAAATTTTACTTAGTGGTGTAAATTTACAAAAACCTTCATATACATTTGACTAGAGCTGGAAGTTAAACATGCTGATTTCAGTATAATGCTAATAACTTTCATTACTGAATAAGATGCACAAATGTAAACATGATCCAACAACTAGCATAGTTTTTTTTTTTTCTTTAGAAAAGCTATACATTTTTTTCTTTTATTACCCCCAAATTTAGATACATTATTGTTATCTGTATTCATTACATTAGGTTACTATCTTAATGCTTTAAAGCAAACATCAGCCTTTATTAAAGACATAAAAAATTATCGATTAAATTTCAAATGCATGGTTTGTTACATTCTCTCAGAATCGAATTCATTTTAAATTAGGATTGGTATTTCAAGACCTCCTTCTTAATTTTTTTAAAACACTTTCAGTCCTCTACATTACCATTCTCTATTACTACTTGAAATAATAATTACTTATAAAGTAAATGTAATAGGTATTTTTTTTAAGTCATAAAGGCTGGCAATTAATCCATTTTCTGTTAGTGAACAGCTCCATTAATTGGAGCAGTCATTTTATTGTGATACAGGTTTAAGTTCTTATGACACAAAGATTTTATTTTGGATATTTGAACATGGTGGTAAAGAAAGATAAGCTATAATGACAAGGCAATTTTAAATTCTTTTACTCAAAGAACCAAACAATATTAAATGCATACTATACCTCAGACATAATAGATTCTTGGCTTTGAAAACGTAACAATGAAACAAAGTGTCTCTGACTTTGTGGAGCATATAATCAAGAGGAGAAAACAGTAAATAGAAAAATAGTGAATAAAAGTAGCGATAAGACCGGCACTTTTTCTTCCCTTTTACTGGAGTTTCATAAACAGTAGGCACTGGATAAATGATTTTGAATATAAGAATTATATTCAAATTATTAATACAAGAATTATTAATTCAAATTAAATGCCATATAATATTCTCCAATTTGCTGGTTACAGTTGTTTAAAAATGCCTTTGTATTTTGGAGAGTCCTTGTTTATCTTAAAGTGTCTTATAAGAAAGTTTATTTTAAAGTCAGAGAGGTTAGGACAGTCAATTATTCTTATGTTATTTAGCTGTACTTAATGCCAAATTTGACTCAGCCAACTCAAGACAAAGCAAACTTGGTTCAGCTAAGGTGCCTCACTTTAATTTTCTTGAGTGAGGTAAAAATAAAGTACATTTATAGATGACAAGGTCATGTTCAGAGATGCCAGGAGTTTGATGTCTAGCATAGAACATTGGTAGAACTTTGATTGTCATCAATTTTCTTTGTTCATGACATCTGCTTCCTGTGGTATAGAAAGTGAGAACAGATGCAGGAATAAAGTGTAGGACAAATATTATTTGTGACGATCAGCATTTCTGAGGTTTAGAAAACACAGTTTTTTAAAGTCAGCACATGATCGTAGACAATAATTGAGTCTGTTAAAACTCATTGATTTAAAAAAATGATAAATTAATATAACCATTCAAAATTTTAATTAAGACCACTTGAAACATTTATAGATTATTAAACTAGAATGAAATTATTTAGACATAAAATTTTACATGATCTTAAGTAAAATAGTATGATGAATAAAAATATAAGGAAGAGTATACATTAGCTAACATGAAAACAATTATAGTACTTTTTTCAACTTCTTTTTCCATAAGATAGAAGAGATTACAAAAGTAAGCACTAAATAAAGGTTAAGAAGGCAGCAATGACCACTAAACTTTTGAGCACCTGAATAAATATATTTATTAAGTATTAAGAATAAAGCCTTTGGATTCGGGTTAGTCCTGGCCGGGACCCTGGGTAGCAAGACAGTTTTAGCATGACTTCCCAACATTGCAGTTTTTATGATCTTTATTCGTGTTACTTGAACATTATCTCTCAGTTTTATCATCTGTAAAAAAAAGAAAAAAAATACAAAAACTGGCTGGGCATGCTACACCTGTAATCCTAGCTACTTGGGAGGAGGAGGCAGGAGAATCACTTGAACCCAAGAGGCGCAGGTTTCAGTGAGCCGAGATCCCAAGATCTCGCTACTGCTCTCCAGCCTGGGTGACAGACTCTGTCTCAAAAAGAAAAAATAATAATAATAATAAAGGAAATTCTTTTAAGAAACTAACAGTTATTGGATGACCACCATGTTCTAGGCATTTTCCTAGATTATTTTCAACACACACTGCCTCAGTCTTGTTTGAGTTTCCCTAAACTTTGTGAAGTCAACATTAGTCTTACAATTTTACAGATTAAAAGAAAAGAAAAACACACAAAAAGCCCAAACTGGTCAGTTGAAGCTAAAGTATTCCTTATATTTCTACCTCAATATCCCTTATACCATATGTACTTCATATTCCTAACCACAGAATACTCTGAATATATTCACAATCTTTTCCCCATTCCCTAGGCCTACTGTCATCTTCTGATTTCAGCCCTTTCTAATCTTTCATCTGGGTTATTTCTAGTTGCTTTTAAACCTCCAATTTGAAATATCTTCCTCCTTCTTTCTACATATCAGCCAGGTCTAATCATACTACTTTTCTGTACATAAATTCTTCAGAGACTTTTTCTCGTGTGCCAATGAAGGAAGACTACTTTTCATGAGATTCTGAACTGTCTTTGAGTTGTCTCCCATTCCATTCTACTTCTCTTCTGCAGTTTCTCCCCTCCACTGGAACATGAGATCCCATCCTTACAGACCTATCTGTTGTTTGGTGGTCTGATTGTACAATCATGTCTCTGAGCAGATTTTCCCTCGGGCTGGATTTATCATATTCATTTCTCGAGATCCAAGTCAAAAATTGCCTTCTCTATACAGCATGTCACACTGAAACAGTTATTCCTAGATGGTCCATCACTGTATATCCTGTAGGTCCACATAACATGGTACTATTTTATAAAACTATGCCATAGAAAAGAGAAATTGTCTTATATTTGAATTACTTGTGCCACAAAACTTCTTTCTAGTTTTCTATTTATTCAACTACCATTTTGGAAAAGAAGCAAATAATTTGAGAAGGAAATATTTCTCTAAAACAACTATAGTTATTTCTCACTTTGGATGCTTTTATAGGTCACCTAATAGAACTCAAAAAAAAAAAAAAGAAAACATTTACTCTATGATAGATTAGTAGCTATTTTTAAATTTAGAACATCTCAACTACCAGTGGTGGATACTAATAAAATAACCCATTTAAAGATCTCTTTTGAAAAGTCATAGATAGAAGTCTTCTATAGGTAAAACTTATGCCTCAGAAATAAGCAAGTGAGAAAAAACAACACTACTAATGTGATGGCTTGGGATAAAATTTCCAGTGACAGCATCATATAGGCTTTTAAAAAATGCTGTTTTTCAAAAAACAGACAGATGTGAAGATGATGTTTTTTAGAAAACTATTAGATGACTCATGAAGTGGCCGCTGTGATGACTAGATAGTGATGTCTAGGGTGTCCATGAAAGATTTAAGGAAAATGCTTCATAAAATATGAGTAGGGAAAAAAGCCATAACTTTACATTAATATCTATATTAATATCACATTTGATATAGTGCTATTTTACTTGTGTTCATGTAATCAATTAATTATGTATTAGAAATATGCATTTATCTACTTCCTTTTATCTAAGGTAGACAAAAGTATTCTTGTGGCCTTTTCTTATTTGGAAAATAGAGGATTGTATTACAGTCAGATATCTTAGTGTTTGGATATATGTAATACTTCTTTTTGTGGCTCTTCTTTGCATTTCTTTTTATCAGCCTCTTTTCCTTAATATGCCACTAGTTCCTTGATGAACAGAGAATATAAGCTTCGTAAGGAAAGGCTGTCTTGTTAATAAATGGTGTTGCCACCAATCTTGAACAGTTCTAAGCTCACAGTGGGCACTTAATAAATGATGCTACAAGGGATCACTAAATCACTGTATTTCAGACATTTCAAGCGTTTGACATGCAGTAAACTACTGGTATTTTTATAGTAAGAATACATTATTGCAATAAATTCTGAAAAGTTACCATAAGCAGAGGAAACCTGACTTAAATCCAGATTTATTTTTTGCTGGATCCAACAGTATTTATATTGCCTCTGGAAAAACAGAAAATGGGTAGATTGTTTCCATACTGGAGTAGGAGAGGTAACATTACATGGAAAACATTATTAATTCAATAGGTATGAACTGAAACTTCTCTCAATGCCTTTTAGTGGCTTCCTTATATAGGAAATGTTATTTACCAGCCAATTTTCACTTCAGTAGTCCCTGAGCACTCATTCCCAGCAAGCTGTGTTTAATGTTAAATGCTGGAGGCTCAATGACTAGTCTTCACTTTGTCAGGCACAGAGTCCACACACCCCTTTTAAAATCCAACAGCTTTTAGCTCCTAGAGAGCCAAAATAAAAGGTCTTTATGTAAAAGCTTTATCAAAGCTTCCATTTTCTTCAACCACTCTTGTAGCTTAGTCTGCCAGACTACTAAATTGCTGTCATTGAAACACTGACCAGCCCTATTCTATCCTTTAGGAAACAGAATGCCCTGATTAGACCCAGGTATCCCGTATCAACTCTATTAAGACTCACAACAGTCTATATCCAGTCTATTTGATTCTGAGAACCAAAGAATCCCTATACTCAACTCTTTGTTTTTTAGAGACAAGTCAAAAGAAAGACCTTTGCTGAATCATAATATTAAACCTTGATAGCTGTTGAGAAAATCTAATCATTGCTTCATAAAAGTTTCTTATACTTATAATATGCTACTTTTTCTTCATATATCCCATAGATCTAGATGATTTTTTCTATTTAATTCAGGTTCTCTTTGAAGTTTAACACTATAGTGATGTATACTTATTTGAATTCATATCATCTTTTTCTCTTATGATGTAATCATACAACACCAAACCATACATTTTTCATTGTGTAATAGTTAATTTCTATATATGTCTAATTATAAAATGGTATAAGAATTGTATTCATTTACCTCTCATTTTTTTCAGAGGAATTGATAAACTATTTTTCATTTGAGTTATTAGAATATTTTCAGATGTTTTATAGTATATTCTTTCTTTTGGTTTTACGCTTATCCTAAGCAGCTGACTGCAAAAGATTTCCTCTGCATTGAAAAAATATATATTTTTATACAGGTTAACATACAAAGGCCTGATTTTTTTTTTTTTTTTTTTTTTTTTTTTTTTGAGATGGAGTTTCGCTCGTTACCCAGGCTGGAGTGCAATGGCACTATCTCGGCTCACTGCAACCTCCGCCTCCTGGGTTCAAGCAATTCTCCTGCCTCAGCCTCCCGAGTAGCTGGGACTACAGGTGTGTGCTACCATGCCCAGCTAATTTTTTTTTGTATTTTTAGTAGAGACAGAGTTTCACCATGTTGACCAGTATGGTCTTGATCTCTTGACCTCGTGATCCACCTGCCTCGGCGAGACTCTGTCTCAAAAAAAATAAATAATTAGGCCAGGCGCAGTGGCTCATGCCTGTAATCGCAGCACTTTGGGAGGCCGAGGTGGGTGGATCACAAGGTCAGAAGTTTGAAACCAGCCTTGCCAACATAGTGAAACCCCGTCGCTACTAAAAATACAAAAAAGTTAAAAATACATAAAAAATAAAATTAAAAAAAATAGCCAGGCATGGTGGTAGGCACTTGTAATCTCACATACTTGGGAGGCTGAGGCAGGAGAATTGCTTGAACCCAGTAGGCGAAGGTTGCAGTAGCTGAGATCGGACCATTGCACTCCAGCCCTGGTGACAGTGCAAGACTGTCTAAATAAATAAATACAAATTAAAGTCTGCCTCTGTATCACTAATGCTTTTAAACAAAATTATGAAAACTGTTTTAAGGAAACATTGGGGAATAGTGAAAAGATTAATCTGTTGAGAACTTTTTTTTGTTTTGTTTTGTTTTGTTTTTTTTGAGACGGATTCTCTGTCGCCAGGCTGGAGTGCAGTGGCACAATCTTGGCTCACTGCAACCTCTGCCTAGCTAAGTTTTTATTTTTAGTAGAAATGGGATTTTAACATATTGACCATGCTGGTCTCAAACTCCTGACCTTGTGATCTGCCCACCTCAGCCTCCCAAAGTGCTGGGATTACAGGAGTGAGCCACCATGCCTGGCCTATTTTTTTTTTTTTTGAGACAGAGTCTTATCTCCTGGGTTCAAGCCATTTTCCTGCCTCAGCTTCTGGAGTAACTGAGATTACAGGCACACACCACCACACCCAGCCAATTTTTATATTTTTGGTAGAGACAGGGTTTCACCATGTTGGCCAGACTGGTCTTGAACTCCTGGCCTTAAGTGATCCGCCTTCCTTGGCCTCCCAAAGTGCTGGTGTGAGCCACGACACCTGGCTGATAACCTATTTCCTAATTAATTTTGCCTTTTCAGTGGGCATAAAACCTATATGTTGAATTTAAAAAACAGTCTGGGCGCCATGGCTCATGCCTATAATTCCAGCACTTTTAGAGGTGAAGGCGAGAGCATTGTTGAGCCCAGGAGTTGGAAACGAGCCTGGGAAGCATAGCAAGACCTGTCTGATTAAAAAGCAGAAAGAGGCTGAGCGCGGTGGCTCATGCCTGTAATCCCAGCACTTTGGGAGGCTGAGGTGGGTTCATCACGAGGTCAAGAGATCGAGACGATCCTGGCCAACATGGTGAAACCCTGTCTCTACTAAAAATACAAAAATTAGCTGGGCGTGGTGACACGTGCCTGTAGTCCCAGCTACTTGGGAAGCTGCAGCAGGAGAATTGCTTGAACTGAGGAGGCGGAGGCTGCAGTGAGCTGAGATTGAGCCACTGCACTCCAGCCTGGCACCTGGCGACGAAGCAAAACTCTGTCTCAAAAAAAAAAAAAAAGCAGAAAGAAAGGAAGATAGGAGATGAAGAAAAAAAGAAAACCCAACATGTTCACCTTTTAGGTTTCCAATAGTTATATTTTGTAATGCTACTACTAATATGGGCCCTGCACAGGAGTACTTCCGGATTCACAGACTGATGTGTTTGTAAATTCAGACCAAACTTCTGTTTCCCAAGTCATATAAACACCCTGCGACCATGCATGTCCCAAATGCATTCTCCTTATTAATACAGAGTTTAACACATCTTCCTATTCAAAGGGAACAGGAATTTTTGAGATATTTGAAAAACAATACTTTTAAAACTTAGCAGTGACAGAAGAAATAAACGATGGAAAGATTTGATCACGTAAAAATTTAAAACTTAAAATCACTTTTTGTTGGAGATGGACTTGCTCTGTTGTCCAAGCTGTTCTCAAACTCCTGGGAGACCACCCATTTCGGTCTCCCAAAGAACTGGGATTACAGGCATGAGCCACTGCACCCGGTCAAAATCACTAACTTTTTAAAAAGTCAATAGACTGTCTCAAGATTGGATAAGATGTATAGCAGAGAACACAGAAACCATGCTATATATATATGCTCTCTCTTTCTACATATATGCTCTATGTATTATATATATAAAAAATATATATATGAAACAGAAATGGAAACAGAAAGCATGTTTGCTTCATATATATATATATATATATATATATATATATATATATATATATATGTATGAAGCCTCCCAAAGTGCTGGGATTACAGGCGTGAGCCACCATGCCTGGTCACCATTTTCTTTCTTGCACCATTTTGGAAGTTTTATGCCTTCTATATGTTTTTACCAGCTACTGTAAAATTTTTAACACTCATAATTTTTTTTTTAAATTTTTTGAGACAGGGTCTCACTCTGTCACCCAGGCTGGAGTGCAGGGGCACGACTGTGGCTCACCTGCAGCCTTGACCTCCCTGGGCTTAGGTGATCCTCCCACCTCAGCCTTTCAAGTAGCTGGGACTACAGGTGCATGCCACCATGCTCAGCTAATTTTTGTAGAGTTTTTTTTTTTTTGAAAGAGGGTCTCGCTCTGTCGCCCAGGCTGGAGTGCAGTGGCATGATCACGGCTCACTGCAACCTTTGCCTACTCCTGGGTTCACGCGATTCTCCTGCCTCACCCTCCGGAGTAGCTGGGATGGCAGCTGTACACTACCTCACCCAGCTATTTTTTTTTTTTTTTCAGTAGAGGCAGAGTTTCACTGTGTTGACCAGACTGGTCTCAAACTCCTAACTTGTGATCCACCTGCCTCGGCCTCCCAAAGTGCTGGGCTTACGGGTGTGAGCCACCACGCCCGGCTTAGCCTTTTCTTGACTGAAGCACATCCATCCATTTTCCTTATACTCCACCCCCTAGGCCAAGGGAGACATAGATTTTGGGCACACAGGCTTCACGTAAGTCTGGGCACACAGGCCTGATACACAGGCTTGGCACACAGGGCCTGGACACACAGGTCTGACACATAGACTTTATACACAGGTTACAGCCATACAGGGAGCAACAACTCCAGGTTAGGTGGGCAGCCACCCCATGTTGACATTACCCTAATGCTGCTTTATACATTAAGCCAGATGTTTTGTTCCCCTCCCTTTGGGGTATTGGGGCAGGCAACAACAGGTTACCATTCTTCCCATACCTGGTCAAAGGAGGTCATCCTTTCTCCTATAGGTCTTCCCACATGGCTTGGCCCCACATGGGCTGGTGACCAACTGGCCACTTCTGTAACATCTAGATAGTTAACCACAAGGTTAAGCCTCAATAAACTGCCCAGCTATCGGTGTAGATTACCATAGGTGTCACCTCTTTGGTGATCACCGTCCACACTGCTTTGAGTTCAGCCCATTGGCTACTTTGTCCACACCTGGTATCAAACCATATGGTGTCAGTACTAGGCTGGACTGCAACAGCAGCCCAGGCAGCAGTAGCACCTCAGCTAGACCCATTTGTATGCCATGCCTCACCAGGAATGGGGGCGGCCTTCCTTAAACAGTAAAGGCTCAGGGTCTAGAGGTGCCTCAGGCCCCACGGCCTTATCTTGCATTAGGACTACAGGTCCCAAGACCTCTTGCAACTTTGCTACTAAGGGGCTTGTACTAAGTGTACTCTTCTGCTCTAAGTAGGTGCCCCCCTTTGCCAAAGTGGATATCTGCGATGTCCCAGTCCAGGAGTTGTTACCCATGAACATATCCACGCCACTACTGGGTAAATCATCTGCATGATGACTGTAGCCTGTCCTGCATGCTGTCATGGCCTGAAGGGTGGCATATACAGCTGCCAGCTGTTTCTGTATCAAAGAATACTGGAGCTCAGCTCCCTTCCATAGTTGGAAACCTACTGACATTCTCAGGTGTTCTGTGTGCTGCCACAGGCCCCAACTGAAATCATCTATGGTCACATGCACATCCAGCTCAAATTGGTGCCCCTGGCCAACTACCCATAGGGCTTGTACCTGCTGAATAGCCCGCTTGGCTGCTAGGAAGGCGGTCTCAGCCACACCATCCCGATCTCAGGCAAGAGGGGCATTGCTGCTTCTAAATCTGCAAGAGAATCAGGGGTTAACATAATATTATCAGCAAGACCATGACATATGGTGGGGCTATGCATATAGCCCTGCGGCAACACTGAAATTTCATTGTCACCCTCCCATGAAGGCAAACTGGTCTTGGCTCTCTGGAAAATAATGCATTAGCCAAGTCCACCACATAGTGTTACTGTCCCAATTCTGCTGTCAGGTAGTCCATCTAGTCTGTGATAGATGGCACAGCTGCCAAGCCATGCAAGAAATCCACCTCTAGAATGTATTTACGTAAGTGGCCGATGCCAAGGTACAAACACACAGGTTTCACTTTCATTGATCAGTTTTCATAGCTGTCTATGCAGCCTTGCCTGGAAACTTATCCAGGTTCCCATAGACAAGGGTACAATCTGCACTGGTGCCTACCAGCACCAGCACCCACTGTACAAATTAAACAGAAGAGGCTCTATACCCCTGCCTGGCTGCAGCGTGTAGTCTGAGTCGAAGCGTCTGGGTGGGATGAAGTTGCGCATCAATGCCCTTCTCCCCATTGGGCATTTTCTGGAATTGCTGCTCAGAAGACAACCGTTTCCACAAAGTTAAGAGAACTTCAGGCCAGGCGTGGTGGCTCACACCTGGAATCCCAGCACTTTGGGAGGCTGAGGCAGGCGGATCATGAGGTCAGGAGTTCGAGACTAGCCTGGCCAACATGGTAAAACCCCACCTCTAAAAATATAAAAATTAGCTGGGTGTACTGGTGCGCACCTGTAGTCCCATCTACTCGGGAAGCTGAGGCAGGAGAATCCCTTGAACTTCAGAAGCAGAGGTTGCAGTGAGCCAAGATCATGCCACTGCATTCCAGCCTGGGTGACAGAGTGAGACTCGGTCTCAAAAATAATAAAATAAAATACCATGCAACCATACAATACCAAATGCCTGGTACATACATGCTCAATAACTATTTTGATTGATAGCAGTGATTGTGGTGATAATCATGATGATGACCCTGATGATGGCCAAGGCAGGGTGTGCTTAGGGGCAGGTGCTGAATCTACATATACCATAGAGGTGGAGACAGAAGTCTGTGAAAACATAAAAATATCTTTCCATGAACTCAATCATTCTCGGTCCTTCCCACCCTCTACCCATCCCCATCCTGTCCTTCCTCCTGATCTCAATCCCCTAACATAAGTTGTTACGGGATGGGAGGAAAATAAAGATTTCTCTTCGGGCATTAAAAGCTATTTGCAGTGAGAATCAAACAGTATTGAGGGGGGAGAGAGGCACAGCCAGGACCAGACATCTGACAAGATGGAACTCTGGATGCCAGTTTCCCTTCACCTCACTTAGGGGACTAGAGGCAGGGGAAAAAGAACGGGAGGAAGAAGAGAAATGGGAGGCTATCCAGGAAGAAAGGGGAGGGGCGAGCAAGGGTCGAGGGGAGGGACCCCAAGTCTGAGGAGGCTAGCATTCTCCAGCCACTTAGAGGGCACCCAAGCCCAACAGGGGAAAGGTTGTAGGACCTTGCCCAAGGTCATCCAAGTCATCTGGGCACAGCATCCTCCTCACCTACAGTCCCAACTGCAGACGTGTGTTGGGCAAGGGAGCGAGAGGGCATTCCTTAATGCCCGCACCTCCCCAGTGCCTAGACAGCGAATAGGACTAGGAGTGTTCCCTTGGCGGCTGGGGCTTCTGTTCCCTCATAAAGCTTCCTGCCCCTCCTCCCACTGGACTGGCCCTCCTGATCTGCAGGGATGCATACACATGTGTGCACATACAAACATGCTTACACCTGTGAGACAATGGAGTCTGCCAGTGAAAAGTGAAACCTCTGAAGGCAGACTAAACTGGTTTAAAATCTCAATTCTGCTTCTCATTGCTGTGTGATCTTGGGCTAGTGACCTCTCCTCTCTGAACCTCAATTTCCTCATCATGGGTTGTTGTGAGGATTAAATGAGTTAATCTGTAATAGAAGAACAGAACAGTACCTGGCACATAATAATAAGTGTGTGCTACCATTGTTATACATATCGACACAGGCTTTCATACAGAGGGCCCGGCTTTGCAAACCGGCTGAGCCCCTTACCATTTCTGCGGTCTTGAGCAAGTTGCTTAACTTCTTTGTATGTGTTTCTTTATCTTGACATGGGGATAATAAGAGTAACTACCTCCAAGGGCTAGCATGAGGCTTCAATAGTTCAATATGCATTTCTTCATTGAACAACCACACAGAGACACGCTTATGTCTAGCACTGGGGATACAGAGATTAGCAAAGCACTGTGAGTGTGCACAAACGGAAAAGTGCCAGCAAAACCCAGCACATCTGCACACCCCAAAGCAAGAAGTCAAGAGGAGGTATTCCTTTTGGCCCTATCAGGAATTGTCCCTTATCAACCTGCAGAGACCCAGCCCACAGGGCACTCTCCCACTAGCCCCTCAGCCAGCATGGTGGCCCAAATCCCCCAGCCCCACCCCAGGGTCTGCCATCCGATTTTCCTTCAACTGGTAGAATGGCTCCAACCCAGCCCCCACACATAGATGGAAGGCCAGGAGCCCCCAGTGGGCCTGGAGGCAGCAAGGGTGAGTGCCTGAGTTTATCTTCTGTTGCTTGCAACAGAATACCTAAAATTGAAAAATTTATAAAAGAAAAGAATTTATCTCTTACAGTTATGGAGGCTGAGAAGTCCAAAGTCAAGGGGCGGCATCCTGTGAGGGCCTCCTTGCTGGTGAGAACTCTCGGTAGAGTCCCAAGGTAGCACAGAACATCACATGACAAGGCGGGGGGCTGAGGTGCTAGCCCAGATCTCTCTTCTTATAAAGCCACCAGTTCCACTCCCATAATAACCCATTAATCCATAGATGGATTAATCCATTCATGAGAACCATCATGACCCAACCACTTCCTAAAGGCCCCACCTCTCAACACTGCCACATTAGGAATTAAATTTTAAATTTCACTGTGAGTATGGAGGGGACCACCATTCAAACCACAGCAGGGACTTCCTCTAGGTCAACCCCTTAGACCTCCATTCCAGCACAGGAAGCCCTTGATCAAACTCCCCTCCAGCTCACCTACGTCCTTCCCACACGCCAGATTTGCCTTCTCAGATCCCTACTGTGACCCTGTCCCCTGTCGGCTCAAGAGCCTGCAAGGAATCCCCAAAGAGTGGGAGGATAAAAGCCATAAGCCATATTTTTTCTTTTTGTTTTTCCTTTCTTTTTTTTTTTTTTTTTGACAGAGTCTCACTCTGTAGCCAGGCTGGAGTGCAGTGACGCAATCTCAGCTCACTGCAACCTCAACCTCCACCTCCCGGGTTCATGCGATTCTCTTGCCTCAGCCTCCCAACTAACTGGGATTACAGACACACGCCACCACGCCCAGCTAATTTTTGTATTTTTAGTAGAGACGAGGTTTCACCGTGTTAGCCAGGATGGTCTCGAACTCCTGACCTGGAGTGATCTGCGCACCTCGCCCTCCCAAAGTGCTGAGATTACTGGTGTGAGCCACCATGCCCCACCAAAAGCTACATTTTAACCTGGTATTCAAGGTCCTTCGGACCGGCTCCCAAGCTGCCCACCAGCTTGGTGTCTCAGCTTGTATCACCAATGTAGTTGCTCTTGACACCTGCCATGGTTCCCCACCTCCTGTTCTCTCTGCCTGCAGTCACCTGTCATCTCCTACCCACCTTAACCTAAGGAAGCCCTTAAGGACAGCTCAAAACGTATTCACTCCATGGAGCTTCCCAAAAACAATGAAGGCCTTCTCATAAACATCTGCAGCCCTTAGCCACCTGCCGCTGTGCTCTACCTGCCCCGGGCACATAACTTACTTCTCCACAGCCCACTGCCTGCAATTGACCTGTAAGTCCACAGGACAGGGACCTGGTGCCCTTCACTCCAAGATCCCCAGTCTGGCAACAAGGAGAAGGTACAGAATCATCATCATCATTATTAAATAGTTGTATGAGGAAGAAAAGAAGGGGTAAAAGAGGCCAGGTGTGATGGCTCATACCTATAATCCCAGCACTTTGGAAAGCCAAGGCGGGTGGATCTCTTGAGCCCAGGAGTGTGAGGCCAGCCTGGGCAACATGATGAAACCCCATCTCTAAAGAACTAAAAATTAAAAAAGAAGAGAGGAAGACAGGTAAGAAGTGAGGAATGCAGGCAAGAAGGGAGGAAGGCAGGTAAGAACGGAGGAAGGCAGGTAAGAAGGGAGGAAGGCAGGTAAGAAAGGAGGAAGGCAGGTAAGAAGGGAGGAAGGCAAGTAGCAAACAGATCACTACGGACATAGTCAAATCTAGACGCTGGCCTTAGGAAGAATAACATTTATTGAGAACTTACCTGCCAGGCACTGTTCTCATTGCCATTCCTATGAAATGAGTGTTGTTATTCTCTCAGTCGTATGGAGGAGGAAACTGAGGCACAGATAGGTCGTCTGAAATCACTCATGAACCTCTCTCAGTAGACATAGAGACAGGATTTGAACTCAGGAAGACTGGCTAGGGCCTGTGCTTTTACCATCACTCTTGATTGCCTGTTGAAAGACAGATTTCTTTTTAAAAATTAGAGAACTGGGATTTCCCAGCCTCGTAGCAGAAACTCTAGGAGGGCAGCAGGTTAGTTTGCTGGGAAGGCACACCAGGCTAAGCTGGGTGACCCAGCGTACTGTGCCCGGGGCCAGCGTGCCTGTCCTCCACAGCACAGAGAAAGCCCTCTCCCTCTGTATGACTCACAGCTGCCCTATCTGCCCAATCTACACAGGGCTGAACAAATAAACGTGGCCAACAGAGAGGGAAGACGGGAGCTCAGATAGAAAGTGCGGCTGGAAATGAGCTCCACTTCCCAAGCCAGATGAGTGCAGTCTCAGGGGACTGAGTGCAGGCTCAAGTATGGCTGGTGTCAGCTGCAGAAGGACTCAGGCCTGGAATGGGTGGTGGCGTTCTCATGTGGGGCTGCAGAGGCAGCTCCGGCCCTCCCAAAGGAAGGGACATGGATTCTAGAAACCAGAGGCCAGGGGTTTACAGTCCTTGGCACCATCAGCATCAGCAAGGACCTTGCACACAAGGGCACATTTGCCACCTTGCATAGACCCAGAGTGTGCTGGGGACTTTGGGAGAGACAAAACCCAGGGTTGCTCACAGAGACACTGCTGATGGCCCCTTAAGGATATTAACTAGGACAAACCGAATTCAAACAAGGATCCAAACAATGCTGTGCTGGGAAATCCATGCAGAATGAGGAACCGGACTTAAAACATTTCAAGGCAGTGAGCAGGCCTGGTGAAACAGAGCAACCTTCGCCATCAAGCTCAGGGTAGGGAAGAGTCTCTACCAACCCTGAGGTGCCAGAGCTCAGCTAAAACTCCACAACTGAAGGGAGCCAGCCATCACTCATCACCCCAGCTTCGGGCCAGGGCTGGCACATAGGAGTTGATGGGAGAAGACCAGAGAATAAGCAGAAATAGATGTTCCCAACAGAGCACCGTGGGAGCCCAGAAGAGAGAGAAGTTAATCCTGCAAAACCCCAGCAAACTCCAAAGTGGATCAAAGAGCTAGAGTGCGAGGGCTCTGAGACGCTGTGACCACAGCTCAGCCAGTGACTTGCATTTGCTATCTTGGAGCCACCCGGCCATCAGGGAAAGCTACAATCTTCAGGCATACAAAGTGCAGAGCGCTTTTAACACAAAACCTCATGATCTCCTATGGGAATTGGATCACGAAATGGAGGTGGTGAGAGAATAAAACCTTTGAAGACTCTTCATCTTGTGAAGCACCCTACGCTAGGCTCAGGCTGTGTGGGTCATCATGTGTGGATCCAAGTCATCCACATGTGGATATAGCAATGGCTTGGATATAGTCAGAAAAGGTGCCCTAATTATATCCCCAGGGGAGAGGAAAAGGTGCCCACAACAGCGATGCATGTTGGCAGTGGTCTGAGAAGCACCATTTGGCTGTGATTGCCATTTCCCAATTGGGACTGCCAGTGCTGGCCTCACAGAGGTCCCAGTACGCCAAGTTATCTGGTAACAGAGTGGTGTATCGGCTCTGTGTGAGTTCAGCTGGGATCGGCTCTGTGTGAGTTCAGTGGCATTCAGCTGACAAATGGATTTGGCTGGAAAGTCAAAGAGATCTCATTCACATGTCTGGTGCCTCAAAGCTGCTCCACATGGTCTCTCTCTCGTTCCTCGAGGCTAGCTTGGTCTTCCTCACAATATGGCAGTAGGATAGTCAGACTTCTTACATGGCAGCTGCCTTCTAAGAGCAAGTGTTACAAGCAACAAAAGTGAAAGTTGCAGATCTCATAAGATTTGGCCATAAAAAGTACACAGCCTCACTTTTGTTATTGGTAAAACCTGTAAAGGGCCAGCTTAAATTCAAAGGGAGAGGAAATATATTCCACCGCTTATGGAAGGACAGGCAAAGAATGCATAGCCACCTTTACCCACCACAGAGACCCAGACACTTGATGGGGCCACGTTCTAAGCCCAGAATAGTTGTTCAAAACCTCAACTTGTCCCATCCAAGATAAGGAAAACTGACTCGGGAAAAACTCATGTGAAAGCTGGGATAAGGGGCACAAATATTACCCAGATTCGCAGCTGGAGCCTTAGAGAGAGGTGGAGCCCAGATGGCTTCTCCTTCCGCAGCTTCCCAGACCATGAGAGCAGGAACTGACCACCTGCCCCAGTCCACCTGCCCCAGGGCTAAGTCTGGGTTGAACTTGAATACAGGGGGCCAGAGATGGGGCACGAAGCAGGCAGCAGTGGCCACTGGCTTTGGGACCCTTCCCAAGTCAGGCTCTTCTTCTCTGCCCAACTTTTGGGGACTGCTGAATTGGGAAGGACTTTTACTCTCATTGCTCAAAGCCTGGAGTGACCCCTCTGATGGTTAATTTTATGTGTTAACTTGACTGAACCATTGGGTGCCCAGGTATTTGGTCAAACATTATTCTGGGTGTGTGGGGGGTGGGCAGGTAGGTGTTTTCTTAATGAGATTAACATTTTAATTAGTAGACTGAGTGTTTGAGATAGGAAAAAAAAACAGACCGTGTTTTCTACTCTCACACACAGTTAACAAAATACTCTCAACACAGAACACTGCACCTCTGGTCATCAAAAATCCCCACACACACCATTTCTGCAGTGGAATCCTCTTATGTGATTCAATTCTGACACTGTCTACCTGGAGATAGTGTCAGATTCCACAGGTTGAGAGCTCAGTCCTACAAGACTGCCTGCATTCCAGATGTCAATTGCAAGCCCCAGAGCATTTCATCTGTGCTTCTGACCAAAAGCCATAAATCACGGTTCCCATGATCCCCTCCTCAGGTTTAATTTGCTAGAGTGGCCCACAGAACTCAGGGAAATACTTTATTTATGTTTACTGATCTATTACAAAGGACATTACACAGGACACAGATGAACAGGCAGCTGGAAGAGATGCGCAGGGCAAGGCGTATGGGAAAGGCTGCAAAGCTTCCATGTCCTCCCAGGTGCATCCTCCCAGGTGCACCACCCTCCACGTGATCAGCAATCTGCAAGCTCCCCAAACCCTGTCCTTGTGAGCCTTTATAGAGACTTCACCACTTAGGCATGATATTGATTAAATCATTGACCATTGGCGATCAACTCAACCTTCAGCCCCTCTCCCATTCCCAGGAGGTCGGAGATGGAACTGAAAATGCCAGTCTTCTAATCATGTGGTTGGCTCCTTGGCAATCAGCCTCCACCCTGAGGCTATCAGGGTCTGAACCCCCAGCCCAGACATCTCATTAGCATTCAAGAAGGCACCTATCACCTAAGAGATTACAAGCATTTTAGAAGTGTGTGCCAGGAAGCTGGATGAAGAGCAAATCTGTATTTCACAACACCACACTGAGTAAAGCAGAGTGCCTGCCCCAGTGTGGTGGGCCGAATCTAATCAGTTGAAGGCCTGAAGAAAACAAAAAGTCTGCCTCTTCCTCAAGTAAGAGGGAACTCCTACCCAACTGTCTAGAACTGGGACATGGGTCTTTTCCTGCCTTCAGACTCCAACTAAAACACTAGCTTTCTCTGGTTTGTTTTTGTTTGGTTGGTTTTTTCTGAGCCTACCAGCTTTCAAACTGGAACTACACCATCAGCTCTCCCGGGTCTCCAGCCTGCTGACTGCAATCTTGGGGCTTCTGAGTCTCCATAATCATACAAGTCAATTACTTATAATGAATATTTTTACATATATGATTATATATATATCTTTATATATGTCTCTTTATGTACCTCTATATATTTAGTTTTTATATTACATATTTCTATACATAAAATAATCTCTATGTATAATATATATTATATAGTAAAAGATTTATTATAAGTAATTGGGGGCAGGCACGGTGACTCACGCCTGTAATCCCAGCACTTTGGAAGGCCAAGGCTGAGGTCAGGAGTTTGAGACCAGCCTGGCCAACATGGTGAAACCCCATCTCTACTAAAAATACAAAAATTAGCCAGGTGTGGTGGAGCACACCTGTAATCCCAGTTACTGGGGAGGCTGAGGCAGGAGAATTGCCTGAACCTGGGAGGCGGAGGTTGCAGTGAGCTGAGATCACACCACTGCACTCTACTAGGTGACACAGTGAGACTCTGTCTCAAATAAATAAATAAATAAAAGTAATTAGTTATACTTAGATAACCAGCTGTAATTGTTAATTCTGTTTTTCTGGAGAACCCTGGATAAAACACCCAGTCACCCATCCAGAGCTCAATACTGTGCAGGCCTCTGACCCCAGGACCCCCACCCCTTAGAGCCCAAGTCCCCATCTCTCATCTCAAGTCTCATCACCAGAATTGCCCAGCTTCCCAGTTACAGCCAGAGCCCAGCCCAAGTCTTTGTATAAACCAAGATCTCTCTCTGCCCAACACTTGGAACCCAAAGCTTCCTCCTAATAGGACTTTTCAGGACTCCGAGGCCAGATGCCAGTCAGGGTGAAGCATTCTGCCCCGAATTCACCTGAAGCATCATCCCAGGTGTGGCCTCCAAGCTCTAGCCCCAGCCTGCTGCTGCCTTCTCACTGGACATGGAGATGCCAGGCTCCTGATGGGCACCTGTCCTGATGCTGGGCAAGGCTGTTTCCAATCAGCATTGACCCCTAGCGCGTTTCCCCCACCAACTACACACACACACACACACACACACACACACACACACACACACACACACGTTTCCCCCAGCAGGTTTCCCTCCAACCACACACACACACACACACACACGTTGACCCCCAGCACGTTTCCCCCCAACCACACATACACACACACACACACACACACAGCCATGTTCACCCCCACTCACAGCCA
>CAUYUD010033285.1:0-29622 GCA_963575295.1 Alouatta caraya
ACTGTTTAACAGCTAGCCGTGTTAGCATAATTACTGGGACATCTAACAGGCATCTTGAAGAATTATGACAGCCGGGCGCGGTGGCTCACGCCTGTAATCCCAGCACTTTGGGAGGCCGAGGCGGGCGGATCACGAGGTCAAGAGATGGAGACCATCCTGGCCAACATGGTGAAACCCCGTCTCTACTAAAAAATACAAAAAACAATTAGCTGGGCATGGTGGCATGTGCCTGTAGTCCCAGCTACCCAGGAGGCTGAGGCAGGAGAATTGCTGGAACCTGGGAGGCGGAGGTTGCAGTGAGCCGCGATCACACCACTGCACTCCAGCGTGGCACCTGGCAACAGAGCAAGACTCTGTCTCAAAAAAAAAAAAAAAAAAGAAAAGAAAGAAAAGAAATGAAGAATTATGACCAAGGCAGAACCCTGGATTTCCCATCCTCCCTCTCTCAACTCTTCCTTCTCCAGTATTTCTACTCTCAATAAATGGAAATCCGAAATTAGGAGTCAAAGTCCTGTCGGAAGACAGAAGCCTTGTCAGTTGCTCGAACAGAGAATTCAAAGGTAAAAAGAGGACTCTCCGATATCATGGAGGTAGCAATTTCAGGAAGCCAACTCTCACCCTTAGGGCTGAGGAAACAAAAGGAAGAGGTTTGAATTATTAACACTTAGAAATATAAAGAAAGGGTGCCGCGGAACTGAACTCTGACCTCTGAGGAGGGTGTGCTGCTTGGCTTGTGCTGCTCTCTCCTGAAGGAGAGCATCACAGAGTTAGTTCTGCAAGTGTTGAAAAAAGTGCGACTTGGATGGCACTGCTCTGATGGGGAAAGAGCTGCTGCTGGGTGGAAGAAGCTTTGCTTGGATGATGTGCTCAGAAACGGGGAGCAGAGGGAGAGGAGCAATCTCTACTTCCTCCTCGGGCTGTGCACTCCCTTTAGCATTCCAAATCGGCAGAGCCTAACAGGGAGCCAGCCAGCAAACTAGAAAAGTGGTTTGCAGAGTCCCAGCCCCAGCGTCAGTGGAGTATAGATGGGGGAGTTTGGAGCTGAAGACGATAGAATACCTCATAATTGTCACAGTCATCTGCCTAGTTGAACAAGTCAAAAGTCTAGGAGTGATTGTTGTTTCTTCTTGTTACTTCTCATAGCCAATCTATCACCACATCCTGAAAGTTCTGCCTCCAACATGTATTCTAAATCTGCCCACTTCATTCCATCCCCACTGCTGATCCCCAGCTCGGAGCACCATCACTAATGGGGGATGATGCAATGGTCTCCTGCCCGGTATTCTTGACTCCTCGTTTCCTGAAATGTATCTTCACAGTAACCTGGATGGTCTTTTAAAACAAATCAACTGTCTTTTTTTTTTTTTTTAAAAGTGAGATAGTACGATATGGTTCTTCCTGTGTCTGGCTTATTTCATTTAGCACAGTGTCCTCCAGGTTCATCCATGTAGTCACAAATTGTGGTATCTCCTTTTTAAAAACCGAATAATATCCTATTATATATGTATATATACCACCACAAATTATTTTACCCATTCATCTGTCATTGAACACAAATTATTTCCATATCTTGGCTATTGTGAATAATGCTGTAATAAACATGGGAGTGCAGATATCTCTACACAGTGCAGATTTCAGTTTCTTTGGATATACGCCCAACAGAGGAATTGCTGGATCACCTTGTAATTCTAGTTTTAGTTTTTTGAAGAACCCTCACACTGTTTTTCATAATGACATTCGAAATGGGCATTTACATTTCCCACCTAGAGTGTACAAGGGTTCCCTTTTCACTAACACTTCACTTGTTATCTCTTCACTAACACTTGTTATCTCTTAGGTTTTTTGGTTTCTGAGACAGTCTCGCTCTGTCACCCAGGCTGGAGTGCAGTGGTGCAATCTCAGCTCACTGCAACCTCTGCCTCCCGGGTTCAATTGATTCTCCTGCCTCAGCCTCCCAAGTAGCTGGGACTACAGGTGCATGCCACCACACCCGGCTAATTTTGTATTTTTAGTAGAGACAGGGTTTTGCCATGTTGGCAAGGCTGGTTCCAAACTTCTGGACTCAAGTGAGCTGCCCACTTTGGCTTCTCAAAGTGCTGGCATGAGCAACTGCACCTGGCCTCTCTTGGCTTTTTCATAATAGCCATCCTAACAGGTATTAGGTGATTCTCATTATGGTTTTGATTTGCATTCCCTGATTGTCTCACTTACATGCAGAATCTTTTTTTTTTTAAAGTAGAATAAATAGAAACAGTAAAACTGTTGTTACTAAGGGAAAGGAGGGGGAGAAAATGAAGAGAAGTAGGTCAAAGATTACAACTTTGCAGGTAGGTAGGGTGAATCTAGAGATCTAATGTACAGTATGATGATAATCGTTAATAATATTGCATTGTATACTGAAAATTTGCTAAGAGTATAAATTTTAGGTGCCCTTAACACATACAAACACAGAGGTAATTATGGAAGTTGATGGATATAAAAATTTGACTATAGTAATCATTTCACTATGTATATCAAGACATCATGTTATACACCTCAAGCATGTATCCTAAAAATAAACAAGAACAGAAACACTCTAACAGCTTCCTCTTGCACATAAAAGAAACTCATACTCCTCATGATGGTCTGGATGCCCTCTCCGACTTCATTTTATACCACTCTAGCATACCAGCCTTCTTCCTGTTTTCTGAGCATGTCAAGTCAGATCCAGCCTCAGGCCATGATCCTCCTCTTCCCCCTGCCTGGACCCCTCTCCCCCTACCCCATCTTCATTGCAGAGCTGGTTCCTTCTCATCATTTATATCTCAGCTCAAGTGTCACCTTCTCAAACAGATCTTCTCACACTACCCCTTCTAAAGCAATGCCTTCCAAAACAATTACAATGATCTTGTTCATTTATTTGTCACTGTGGGCCATTTCCCCTACTAGAAGTCTGCGAGAATGGGGACATTAATTTATTTTCCACTGTATCTTCATCACCTGGGATAAATGCTAGCCAGAAGAAGGCATTTAATAAATGTTTGTTGAATTAATTAATCTCATACAGTCCTCAGAACAATCTTCCCCCATTATACAGATGAGGAAATAAAGACACAAAGAAGATAAATCGCTCAATGACAGGGAGAAAAAGAAGATTTGGACCTAACTTGTTTAACCACAGTCAAAACTCTTTAATATGACATTTTTAGCTTTTCAGTTATAGATATAACACCTAGATTGCATGTTTCTCCGTAGGAACTATAAACAAATTTTTTCTTTTTATATCCTTAGAAAAATGTCTATTAGCTTTTCAGAATCATCTGCTCTACTGTGGAAGCAGCCAGTTCATTGCAAACTGAAAGTCGTGGACGGAACTGACAGCCAGCTCTCTTGAATGAGCAAGGCTGGTTATTCTAAGAAGATATAATTTTTCTAAATGCTGTCATCCACAAATACGTTTTAAAAAAGAACACCACAGGTGACATAAATCTTCCTCTCTGAAAAAGAAAACCAAGGGCTGGATTTAGATTAGCAAATGGAACACAATTGGTTCATCTGAGCTTTCAGCTCAGTTATTTCTGTAGATCTCAGTTGGCTGCCCAGAGTCCAGCTGATCTGCTTTCTCAGCCACGACTCTCTAGTTCACGTGAAGAAGCAAGGGAAACATTCTCAGATCTTGTATCCCTTTAAAAAATTTCAAGTTATTACTCCAAGAAGGATTTCACAGAGGTAAAATTGGCATGATCTCAAATTTCCCATGAGTAAGCCAGCCGTAATGAAAGGTTGCTAAGAAATACTTTATTTCCATCAAAGAACCACTTGGAGGAAGTGGAGCCAGGGGTGTTTCCCATTGCCCCAGGCTCTAAAGCCCTTCTAAACAGGTTCATTTTAGCTCCTCAGGTATTAGCTAGAATCATACTGGAAAATCTCTGCAAGATGAAATAGTAATATGTTCCTAAATTATAGGATTATTTTTCTGTGCTACAAGCATTTAAAGTATTTACAAGAATTAGCCGTAAGCAAATATTCCAAGAAATGGTCTACACATGCTACCTTGCCTCTTGTTAAGCTGACAATCCTTCAGATTGCTAAGATTTCCCACCAACAGATATCTAATTCATACAGCTCCTCATTTTCCAGTAATTTCTTCCACCAGAAATTGGCTTAAGACAAAGAACTGCAAAGCTAGGGAGCCTGGGTTTGCATTTTTTAATTTTTAAAATTATTTTTATTTTTGTTTTTATTTCAATAGTTTTTCAGGTACAGGTGGTTTTGCTTACATGGATAAGTTCTTTAGTGGTGATTTCTGAGATTTTGGTCACCCATCACCTGAACCATATACTGTACCTCATATATCATCTTTTATCCCTCATACCCCTCTTAACCTTCCTCCTCGAATTCCCAAAATCCATTATATCATTCTTATGCCTTTGCATCCTCATAGCTTAGCTCCCACTTATAAGTGAGACCCTATGGTATTTGGTTTTCCATTCCTTAGTTACTTCACTTAGAATAATGGCCTCCAGCTCCATCCAAGTTGCCCTTTTTATGACTGTGTCGTATTCCACGGTGTGTGCATATATACACCACATTTTCTTTATCCACTCATTGGTTGATTGGCACTTAACGCTGGTTCCATATCTTTGCAATTGTGAATTGTGTTGCTATAAACATGCAGGTGCATGTGTCTTTTTCATATAATAACTTATATTCCTCTGTGTAGATATGCAGTAGCAGGATTGCTGGATTGAATGGTATTTCTACTTTTAATTCTTTAAGGAATCTCCACACCAGTTTCCATAGTGGTTGTACTAATTTACATTACCACCAGCAGGGTAAAAGTGTTCCCTTTTCACATCCATGTCAACATCCATTGTCTTTTGACTTTTTAAATTATGGCCATTCCTGCAGGAGTACCGTGGTATCTCATTGTGGTTTTAATTTGCATATTCTTGATCATTACTGATGTTGAGAATTTTAAGATATGTTTATTGACTGTGTATCTTCTTTTGAGAATTATCTATTCATGTTCTTTGCCTGCTTTTGATGGGATTGTTTGTTTTATTCTTGCTGATTTGTTTGAGTTCTTCATAGATTCTGGATATTTGTCCTTTGTTGGATGCATATCTTATGAATATTTTCTCCTGGGGTGCATTTAGTGAGACACATGAGGAAATAAATTATGTTTATGTTGGGAGGAATATATAATACACTGCAAACATGCTGAAAATGTTCTGGTTTCCAAGTTCTATTTAAAAGTGTCCTGGCCTGTGCCTAGTAGTGGCAAGGAGGTAGAGCATGACAAAACTTGTCTTACACTCTTCTTGCAGTTTTGCTTGTCTTGAAGGTCAGTCACCTCTTTGGACCTAGTGCCAATTTTCTCATTACAACGTGAAAAGCAAATCACTCTACTATTTCTCTCTGACCCCAATGCCAGGATTATAACAGGGTAGTTTTTTTTGTCATTGTTGTTTTTGTTTTGTTGCCTTGTTCTTATTTTTTAGCACCCTAGGAAATACTACACTGCATCTTCTCACTTCATCAGATTGGCAAAGAATAAAAGCCTAACAATACTGAGTGTTGACAGGAATGCAGAACAATGAGAGCATTCAGACAATGCTGATGGGAATATATATTGGTTAATCCTCTTGGAAATCAACTTGTCAATGTTTAGAATAGTTGAAGATTCACATAAGCTAGCAATACTACTTCTAGGAATACACTCTGGATGTTTCCATAAAAACACTTACGAGAATGTTTGTTAGCTTCACCGGTAATTGTAAAAACTGGAAATAGGATACATTTCCATTTAAAGTAGAATAGGTAAATTGTGGTATGTATTTGTTTCAGATCTTGTATTTGTGTTAGGGCATATGTACATATTTTTCTATATTTGAAACAAACAGCAAAATGTTAAAATTTTATAAAGTTGGGCTGCGGATACATTGATGATGGCCATATTCTTCTCTATACTTCCCTGTTTTTGAAATGTTAGGGAAAAAGCACTACTGCTATGGGTAGTTTATTTTCATTCAATAAATGGGTTGAGCATCTTCTATGAGTCAGCCGTTACGCTAAGAATCCTAGCAAAGAGTCCCTGTCCTCAGAAGACTTGGAATCATGGGGGACTAGTTCTGAAACAATCCTCTCTGACCCCATGGTAATTAATTTGTACCTCTGTTATCATCTTCTGCCTTGTATTATGGTTTCAGGCTCATAACATTTCCCCCTCTATAGCAATTCTACCCCATAGAACTTTCCACAACAATCAAAATAGTCTGTATCTCTGCTGTCCAATATGGCAGCTACTAGCCACCATTTAGCCAGTAAATACTTTAAATGTGACTAATTTAACTGAGGAGCTTAGTTAATTCTTAATTCTAATTAATTTTATTTTCAGTAGCCTCATGTCACTAGCAGCTATCATACTGGACAGCACAGCTGTAGAGTATCTGTTCTTTGAGGGCAGGGATGGTGTCTCTCTCATTTTTGTAGCCCCCTGCCTTGAGTCCTAGTTCCATTCTCAGAGTACCTAGCAAGAAACTGTATCTCACAGAAGACTTTTTCTGTTCTGTTTTGAGACAAGGTCTCATTCTGTCACCCAGGCTGGCCTGCAGTGGTGTGATCCTAGCTCACCACAACCTCAGACTCCCAGGCTCAAGCAATCCTCCTGCCTTAGCCTCCCCAGTGGCTGGGACTAGAGGCATGCATCACCATGCTCAACTGATTTTTTAAAAAAAATTTTGCAGAAACAGGATCTCACTTTATATCCAGGCAGTGGGTGTGGAAAAAAAAAAATAGAAACTGGATCTCACTATATTGCCCAGGCTGTTCTCGAATTCCTGAGCTAAACCATCCTGCCGTCTCAGCCTCCCAAAGTGTTGGCATTATAGGCGTGAGCCACTGCACCTGACTCACAGAAGACTTTTGACAAATACCTGTTGAATCCTGGAATTAAAATCCTTGTTGGTGCCATTACCTACCATGTACTCCAGGGAAATTCACTTCATCCTTGTTTATTCATTTTTCAAACATGTACTGCACACCAATTCTGTGCTGAGCCAAGGGAATATGAAAATAACGAAAACATATCTGCTTTCCTTGAGGAATTCATGATCTTGTCTGACCAATAGTTGTCTTAGAACTAAAACAAGATTAATCCTGAAGATTTCTAAGATACCTTCCAGCCCTAACATTCTATGAATACATTCACTGAATCATTCATTTGTGCCTACGATCACTTTGAGAGTTTATGCAAATTGATAATACATCAATAAAATAAAGATATTTAAACTTGTCAAGAGCCTTTTGGTCTGATTCATTCATTTGACAAATATTTACAGAACACTTGCTATGGATGCTTTGATTTCCTCCTCTTTACCCCACTGGTGAGAGCAGTTCTCGCTCCAGGATCGTGGGGATAGCTCAACACACAACACCTCACACTAGACAGTTGAGATTGATAGTAGTTTGTTAGTCACATGAAGTCACAGTCCGGGGGAGGAAGATACCCCATGCCATGCAGGGCCACACAGGGTTGCACTCAGGGACAGAGTGAAGAGCCAAGTTTCATGTAGGCAGGATTTGTAGTATCAAGGGGGTGAGGTGCCCTAGTTCCTGTGGGAGGACGTAATTGACTTGCTTGAATAATTCCATAAGCAGGCAGAGAACCCACTACTCCGGGATAAGCAGGAACTCTGTCTGGTCCATTTGATAAGGAGGGCTGTTCGGCCAGAGAACCTTATTCATGGGAGCAGAATGGGGGAGAAGAAACTTGCAGTTAGGTCATTCGATACCCTCCTGGTTTTATCATATATGTCAAAGCAACACATAAAATTGAGGCTTAATAGGCAACAGATAAAACTGAGCCTTAATTTTAGGTTTTTACATCACAATGGGTCAGACATTATGCCAGGCAAGACAAGAACAAGTGGTTCCTGCCCTCATGGGTCTTACAGTTTAAGTTTTAGGGGCATATCGGTGGAATCAGTGAATTATACAATAGTTTACAACAGGAACTTTGGTTCCCACCTCTAACTCTGCCACAGGTCCCAGGACCCAACAGCATAAAGAACGGATGATGGCTTCTTTTGGCCACTAGAGGGCATTTCCTGCTTTCTGCATAGGCCCTGGGTTCCTTAGGTTTTTGCTAAAATTGTGAGTTCAGTGCATTGGTTGATTTTTAACTCTGGTAGGCATCAGAACCAGTTGGGAAAATTTTAACACAGAGTTTTACCTCCAGAGAGTCTATTCGGTAGGAATAGGGTTGAACTTGCACCTCCGTGATTTGACGTTTCCCATGTGATTCTGATGGGTAAGCAGAGACGAACAGTGAAATCTTTTGGTAAGACAGCCTACATTCCAACTTCCAAGGATTTTCATTTTAGTGTAAGAAATACAATGAGGATTCCTCATATGTTTACCTATGCAGTTAGCCCATCATGGCATAAACAGCCATCTTTTTTTTTTTGTTTTTCTTACAAAGCATGTCTGAAGGCCAGAACAACTATCCCTTTTGAGTTAAATTTTAAAGGAAAAGTTGATCATTCTTGGGTTCAGAATTTTATTTTATTGATCTTTTGAATTTTCAATTTCTTCTTAATTTTGTCTAGATTATCTGTGCTCCAAATATAACATCAAGAATGAGAAAGCTGTCAGAAATAAGGAAAGATGAGACCTGTTTTGAAAAGGAAGTTTTAGAGAAGCTATGTGAACAGGTTGTGTTCTTCAGGGGCCTCGCACACGATGACATCTAACACCCGTGGCCAACACCATTCATAAACGCCAAATGTGCAGCCAATGCTCTGCCTACTGGCAACTCCTAGAGATCCAAGGAATATGTAAAGCACTGGCTAGCAAGTGTTCTTGCGGCATGAGGTGGTGCTCCTCAGGTGGCTGTCGGGTGCACTGGTTACCTGTCAAGTGCAGTCTCCTGGAGGACCTGAGTTCCTGCCCCTGCTCAGCCCACACCAGCTTTGTCACCCTGAGACTTATAACCAGGCCGGGTGCAGTGGCTCACGCCTGTAATCCCAGCACTTTGGGAGGCTGAGGCAAGCGGATCACTTGAGGTCAGGAGTTCAAGACCAGCCTGGCCAACATGGTGAAACCCTGTCTCTACTAAAAAAATACAAAAATTAGCTGGGTGTGGTGGTACGCACTTATAGTTCCAGTCACTCGCGAGACTGAGGCAGGAGAATTGCTTGAACCTGGGAGGTGAAGTTTGCAGTGAGCCAAGATCACACCACTGCACTCCAGCCTCTTCAGTAGTACTCTCCTCAAGGTTGTTGGGAGGATTAAATGAGATAGCGTACGTTAAAGTCATTTATAAATATTTCTAAATGATTTATAAATTATTTCTAAAACTAGAATAGCCCAGACTTCACTAGACTCAGCCTGGGAGTGGCAAGTCACATGGACATTCATGCTGAATTATAATGATGGGCTACTTAAGAAGGAAGGCTTACAGCTGCCCTGAGTCTAAATACAAAAGCAGCTTTGCCTTTGGAAGCAAAGTAGAGGTGGGAAGGCTGGCCCTATCACCAACCCCATGCTGTGCTTGTCATCTAGATTCCCAAGGCTGCAAGTTTGGAAACCAGGCGCTTTGGTCTGGGCTCTGGACAAGGCCCTCCAGCCAGTGTGAACCTGTATGAGTGTTGGGGGAGCGGGTAGGGGGAGCAAAAGAGACAGGACGTTATACCTTCCCCTTGTATTTTCCTCATCTACCCTCCACCATCTCTCTTCCAAGCCAGATACAAAATTCTTCTCTTCTCCTGCTCAAAAACCAAACGCTCTGAAGCATTCGCTTCTGCAAGCAGTTACCTGAAGGAGTCACCATTTACAAACAGCTCTGGTTTGAATGGCATTGAGGCGCCGTAGGGCACCCTGCCACAGAGGTTTACAGGGCTATCATGCCCACCTCCTGACTCACTCCTTTCTCATTTGATCCTGAGAAACAGGAAGTAAAAGGCCACAATAATTGTAAATGGCCTGACTTCCCATCCTTTTAACACTGAGTCACGCAGTCCTTAAGTGCTCTCCTCTGTTAAAGTTTTACCATGATGACTCTTGCTGTTGTTGCTGCTTTGTTTTGACTGGTGAATGAAATGGCTCCCCCAAAACCTTAAGTGAGTTCTTGAGTGATGTATGTATGGTTGCCTGTTTTAAAATCGGCGTCATTACTGGATTATAAAATACTCCATAAAAAAAGTTGAAAGGAGGACTCCAGGCAAGAGAACCACATAGTTATTTAAGGATTATAGAGTTCTTTTCAAAGCAGTTATGCTGAATTATGAATGATGCACTCCCTGGAAGCCAATGTGAACCTTTCTAGAAAAGGCAAATGTTTCTCTTCTAGGTAAGCTGACAATTTATGTCCGCCCTCTGGTGACTTCAATATCACACAAAATACTATTCTATTTATTAACTGTCAGGAATTTTTATAAAGCTCCCAGGACTAAAATATATATGTCCCCTTCCAACCAAGATGATTGAATAATGGAATATGGTATATCTGGTACTCGGTGAGGTAGACAACAGAGCTGTCGACCGAGCATGCTGGGACCTCACTTGGCCTGAGAACTACCCGAGAGCACATTTTTTTTTTCTTTTAAAACCCAGTTTAGGAGGCTCATTTATGAGCCTATGCAAATCAGACATTCCTCAGTGTTTGCTTCTGAATTACTCATTTGTATCACTCATCCTACTACTCAGGAAACAGAACAAGAATTTACCAAATAATAACTGGAATGAAGTTGCCTGTCCCAATGCCCAAGACGTCCTACGGAATTTGAAATTCTCTCCTCGGGTATGGGTGTGTCAGGGTGTGAACTTATAAATGATTCTCTCTTGAACTAAACATGTAATTAGAAATTCCATATCAGATATGCCTACTTCAGATGGTGCAACCAAAAAGAATCATAACATTTATATTAAAATGATAAATAATCTATTATGAAACTTGCTTCCCTTTTTCATAATTACCCACCATTTACAAAATACATGTCTAGGCAAATCAACCCCTTCAACAGAGTATTAAAAAGTATAGGCTTTTCTTGTTTTCCAAAGCCAAGCCATAACTGTGACGTCTAATAATAACAGCTGCCATTTTATAGAACACTATTTTACTACTCACAAGGCATCATCCTAGGCATTTTACACTCACAATCTCATTTCAGCTCCTACCAATGCTTGAAGTAGGTACTATTATTTTGTCTGTTTTACAGATGGAGAAACCAAGGCTGAGAAAGATCAAGCAACCTGCTCAGGTCACCCAATAGTAAAGTCTGGATAAGGTAGTTACATAGAGTTTTGCAAGTCACTCACTGCCCCAAAGGCACTGGCAGCCAAAGGAATAAAGAGAGGCCAAAATTCAGCCTGAGTCCTATTTGCTCAGCCACATGGCAGCAAGGCTGCACCTGCCTGGGGGGACGCCTTCCTCTAACATGAACAAAGGCAGTGGATGGGCTAGCAGCTGCCCTGGGGATGGAACCTGGCATCAAACCCACTGAGCTGATTCTACATCCTTTGTGCTTCACACTAGACTGACTACCTTGCCAAGTACATTTTCCTACCTCAAAGAGTCCCATAAAGGTCACACACTATTCCATTATTTTCTACTGGCTGGGCTTGGGGGCTGGCATAGGCGGGAGGATGAGTTTATCTCCAAGAGGAAGTGGATAGATGCCCCGTAACTTTGGAGTAGCCTGGTTTTCTGGTTTGACGTGAAGGGTAGTGAGTGGGAGCAGCAGCAATTCATTGTCCCAGAAACTGCCGGCAACCTGACCCCTGGGAGGGTTTCCTGGCCTGCTTTATGGAGCTCACCCGACTGCGGGAGTCAAGGTGGTGCTGATGAGTGGCTGCAAAGGCACCGGTGAGAGAAATCACTCTAGTGCAATAAGCCAATGACAGGAATCCTCACGCTGACTCTACCACTCACTGCCATTTGACCTTTGACTGGTCACTTAGCCTCAGTGACTTCTACTTTTCCATCTGAAAACGCAGTCAATGATAACAGATGCTCCTAAAGTCTTCAAGGGAACAGTGCTCAGAAGTAACCCTAGGAAACATTTTGAAGCAGGCAACATTTATCTTTGGTACTTATGTGACCTGTCCAGCTCTTTCTGCTTCATTTCTCCCCACCCCCGCCCCCCATGCAGCATTCCCCTCTTCCCTAATCTTTCCATGTGGAGAGAGGAGTCAACTGATAAAACCAACTAGCAATATAGATGTTAGGGATTAAAAGTGTTCACTTTTCCAAAACTATCTTTATCCCAAAGAAAAGGCAAGGAAGGCTTTGCCCAAAGATCCAATTGTGATTGGGTGAATTTCTGTGGCAGATGAGGGTTTTGGTTCTTTCCGGAGCCTATAAATTACATAAAGTAAGCAACAAAGGATTGGGCTGTCCTGGGACAACTTTGTAAAGTAGTTTGTTTTTTTTTTGTTTGTTTGTTTTTTTGTTTTGAGACAGAGTCTTGCTCTTTCCACCAGGTGCCAGGCTGCAGTGCAGTGGCATGACCTCGGCTCACTGCAACCTCCACCTCCTGGCTTCAAGCAACTCTTCTGCCTCAGCCTCCCGAGTAGCCATGACTACAGGTGCGCGCCACCACGCTCAGCTAATTTTTGTATTTTAGTGGAGACGGGATTTTACTATGTTGGCCAGGACAGTCTCAATCGCTTGACCTCATGATCTGCCCGCCTCGGCCTCCCAAAGTGCTGGGGTACAGGTGTGAGCCACCGCGCCCGGCCTGTAGTCTTTTAAAAAAGAAAATCGCACATAAATGTCAACTTGGTAGAATATTGCATAATTGTGATAAATGGTCATTTGCTAAGACTATGAGGCAACAGCAGGGACAACTCCCAGGTGTAAAACCTGAGCTCATACCCTGAGCACCACTCCCAGGCATACTGTGACATTATTTTAAAAAGCAGGAGCCCAAAACATGTGTCAACCATGAGATACAGCTACATAAAAATTAGATGCATAAATAAACAGAGAGAGCCTGGAAAGTACTATAGAAAAAGGAAAACAAATTATTGGTTGAAGTGATGGAACAGTGAGTGATTTTTAAATTTTTAGTCAATGTTACAACAGTGTAAAATATATTTAGAAATGCTAAAAAAGAAAAAATACATCATTAAAAGGTGTATAGAAAATTGATAGCATAGGTAAATGAATTCCATATTGTCATAATTTCAGAACAGTAATATGTCTTTTTTATTGATTGATTTATTTTACTTAGTATAAGATATTTTAGGTAGGCATGGTGGCCCACACCTGTAGTTCCAGCTACTTAGGAGGTTGAAATGGAAGGACAACTTGAAGCCAGGCGTTTGAGGCCAACCTGGGCAACAGAGCAAGGCTTCTCTCCAGAAAAAATATATAAATAAATAAATAAGGAATTTTAAGATTTAACATTGCTGTGAAGCTTAATATTGTTTTTGCCAACATAAACGCACTATGCCATCAACCAAATGCTTGAGTCTTTATATTAAGATGTTATGCTTATCTAAGAACAATTTGTCAAGGTTCTTTGAAAAAGGGAAACTAGTCAAAAATAACATGACAACATTGTGGTGATTCTGAGGACAGAGAACAGCACAGGGCACCTTTACAGCTCAGAACAAATCAGAGGTATGTGCTTTGTAAATGTTCACCAAATAGATGAGTGAGTCATTTCCCAGAAATGTTCAGATGAATCTAAAATCTCCTTTAATCTAATCTTCACCTTTGCAGGGGTTTCTGAATGACAACCCACAGACACCAGTTAGGTAGAGAGCTGTTGATCATGTCATTCCCATCTCTCAAATAAGAGATGGGATGTTTCCTGTCCGTGTTGCCTGTGCTCTAATCCAAAGAAAAAATTAGAACAAATTTTACACACTGAAACTAGCTTTGTGCTCAATCAGTTTTAAAGATTTTTCACATGCATACCTAAAACTCTGTGACTTTCTCAAGCTACCCTTCTGTTCTTCATCCTTAAAAAGCAAATTTGTTAAATCACAGACTGCCAAAGCTAGAAGGAACTTTACCAGTCATTTGGCTTATTTTACAGATGAGAAAATGGAAACTCAGAAGGTGAAATGACTCGTCCAAGGTCACACAACAGGTTAGCAGTAAAATCAGGACGATTGTTTTCTCTGGACACATATCCTGCTCTAAGATCTGCCCATCCATGCCTGTCCCTGGCATACATTTAAATTAATGGACTCTCCAACTCCAACTACTAGAGTAATTTATGTTTGCTATATGAAATATTAAAATATTAAAATGTTTAAAGACTAATATAAAAATTATTCTTAATTCTACCACCCAGAGATAACCACCATTAACATGTATGTATCTTTCTGGGCCCTAAGGCACTGCTGCAGCTGGATAGGAGCATGGGTAACAAGTGCAGGGGGCTGGGGGACACGGCCCAGCTGAGCTCTGGTCAAGGCAGGATTCCTGCAGCATATGCTTCTGCTCCTTTGGCTTCCCTCCTGGGACAGCCTTGGCACATGGAGCACAGGGTAGTCTATGAGGGAGACTTACATCATGTCCACACCATCCATATCCATCTTGAGTGTATTCGCCCATTTCCAGACCTGTGAAGAAATGAATTTTTGTTGTTTATACTACCCACTCTGTGGTATTCTGTGATGGCAGCCAAAGTTGGCAAATAGATTTTGGTACCATGAAGAGGGGTGCTGCTGTAACAAATACCTAACTACATTGAAGTGGCTTTGTAGCTGGGTAATGGGTAAAGGCTGGAAGTCTGAGATGATGAGAGTGCCCATGTGATTGGGTCCTGGTGAGGGCTCTCTTCCTGGCCTGCGGTTGGCTGCCTTCTCATTGTGGTTTCACATGGCCTTTGCTTGGAGAGAGATCTCTCTCTTTTCCTCTCCTTATAAAGACACTAATTCCACCAGAAGGACCCCACCGTCATGACCTCATCTAAACCTAATTACCTCCCAAAGGCTCTGTATCCAAATGCCATTGTATTGGCTATGATGGCTTTAACACATGAATTGTAGGAGGCCACAAACATCAGTCCATAGCACTAGGGGAGAATGTCTGAATCATGATAGCAGCAAGTTGGGGGACCACGGCTGGGAAGATGGGAATATTTGGTTGGCATCAATTTCCTCTTTCTCTTTCCTGTCCACTCTGCTACATCTAATACATAGCTTTATTTTCATTTCATTATTAAAAAGTTCCTCTTTCTATAGGATAAAATGCATGGATGGAGGAGGGTTTAGTTATCCTTTGATTCTTCTACCTATCACTGAGGTTTTCTGCAAAATTTATTTGCCAATGAATTGTGAACATTTTCCTACATTAATAAACCTTCTATAGTTGATTTTTTAGTCTCTTCCTAAGAGTCTACAAAACGCATAAATCATACTTTATTTAATTAGGATTATTTTTGGAAATGTAGATTGTTTCCAATTTTTTACTATTAAAAGCAAAACTGTAATGAATATCCTTGAATAGTACTTAAATATTTGTTCACATCTACTGGATTTTTTTAGGATAAATACTTAGAATTGTTGGATGAGAGAGTATAAATATTTTAAAGGCATTTGATATACAGTGCCTAATTAACTCCAGAAAGTTGTTTTAATGTTCATTTCTACCTGTCTGCGTTGTTTTAGGTTGGTAGCAATTTGGAACTCATTCCTTTCTGTCATCTAGGCCTCACTTTGATTACTTAAATCACAGGAGGTAGAAGACTTAGGTCCCAGGAGATGCAAGTTTCAGACAAAAGACAGAACCCAGTCAAAGAGTTTTCCTTGTCCCTTTATTTCCTACTTAAGACAGAGCTAAGCAACATTCAGACATCCCCTCTGCTCTCTGCCAAAGTGACATAACTTTGAACATCTGAGAAGTCCAGGATTTCTGAACAGACTTAGTTCAGTTTGGACAAAAAGAAGATAAAAAGAGTTTTATCCATAAATCACAGCCAAGCTCAGTGGGATGACCGTTTCTGGGCCCTTTGGTTACCTCGCCTGGGTCAGAAACGGCAGACCAAGGTGGTATCTAGTCACAGTCCCTTTCCTCTTTTAATGCAGCCTCAATACCAATTGTCCTTCCTCATTCGAGACACTATTGTCTAATGAAAACTTTAAAAAACATGCAAGCAAATTTTCTGGTTGAGAAGACACTTCTCACAAGAATTTGGCAAACATCGCACGCTTCTTTTATTCATTCTCTTTGTTCCAAATATTTAAATGTTTTGTCTGCCTTCAGGAAAAGGATTCACAAATCCTAGTACAAACTGCTTACTTCTACCTTCTGAAAACAGGAAATAATAAGGACTAGCACATATACAGTATCTGCTATGTGCTAACAGTGTCATAAACACTTTACGCCAATTTATTCACTTTATCTTCGTAATAGCCTGCTGTTATAGATATTATTGTTGATATTTTTACCTCCATTATACAGATGAAGAAATAGAGGCACAGGAAGTTAAATAGTTCACAACTAGTACCTTGCAAAGCCGAAAGCACAGCTTGGCTTAGGGATCAGGTTGGACAGCGCAACACCCGTGGCTCCTGCCTCGCCCTGCGATCCTGGCTGAGATCTTGCCTCACAGGCCCTTTATTTTTCAGTCACAGCAGAATAGACATCACTGGAAAGGGTCACTTTCAGTTACTGCAGTGGCTCCTGGATTATCTCCCCACGTTTGTCCAAATCTTTCCTTCCTAATCTCGATTGCCTTTTCTTCTTTGTCCAATTTTATCTATTTAAGACCCTTTCTCGTCTGCCCTTGTCTGGCTATGCTTTTTGGTTCTCTCATCTGTGCTTAAAACCTGTGAAATCAGTGTGGCTCAGAGTGGCTCAGTCCCTTTCCCTGCCTCTCAGCCCAGTCTTCAGGCTGACAACGGGTACTCTATATTTTAATTGCAGTAACATTTAATTATGACTTCGACAGCAGCAGGTGTGACATGCAGAAGACAACACATAGAATTGATTTAGTAAACACATGTACAACCCATGAAAGGTATTTGCATTATTCGAGTAGACAAAAGAAAGACCTATGCTTGGAAGATTAAGGCAGCAGGGAACAGAACCACGCCTTCTGTAGCTGGCATGTTTGTATCAAGGTTGTTTATGAGAATTTCTTATGTGCTTGCCTGCCCTTCCTCCAAGGCACACAGTATAAACTCTGTTTTGCAAATGGGACTCTTGAGACTGGACAGGTGAGGTGGGCTGATTCCAGTGGGTCTGGGGCAAGGCCAGATGTGTCCCAGTGCTCTGTACTGCTGGTTCAGATGCTGATCCAGAGGCCTGTGCTCTCTGGTTCCTTTGCAATTGATGTCATAAGATATAATGAACCAGAAAATCTAGGCCTGAAGATTAATGTCTTCCTATAGAAAAAAATCTTCCTCTTTGCCAATGACAATGCCAAGATATGGGTTATAAACTCCAGTATGAGAGAAACATCAGCCGGCTTAAAAAGAAAAGTCACCCACCCCCACCTCCATTTAGCAGTGATATCTGATAGGACTATCAGATACTGAAGAAGTAAAAGACAGGTCTCACCCACACCCTATGCGGTGATTCTGCAACCTTTTAAATGTGCTGATGGTTTCACACAAATTATCCAGTCTGCCCTAATTACCCCTCAATTTGCAGTTTGTATTTTCTTTTCTTTTTCTGAATGGAGTCTTGCTCTGTCACCCAGGCTGAAGTGCAATGGCGTGATCTTGGCTCACTACAACCTCTGCCTTCGGGTTTAAGCGATTCTCCTGCCTCAGCCTCCCAAGTAGCTGGGATTACAGGGGCCTGCCACCACGCCCGGCTAATTTTTTTGCATTTTTAATATAGACAGAGTTTTACCATGTTGGTCAGACTGGTCTCAAATTCCTGGCATCAGGTAATCCACCCGCCTCGGCTTCCCAAAGTGTTGGGATTACAGGCAAAAGCCACCATGCTCAGCCTATTTTCTTTTCTTATAAAACATTCTCTCTTTCTTTCTGTCTCTCTCTGCCACCCCCAACACTCTGTATGTACATATATTATACACATATATGCATATACACATACATAAATGTAATAATACTTTTTAAACGATATTTCCCCCTTTTTTTCTTGGCTCACCTTTTCTCCCTTCTTCCTCTTCTTCTCACATAAGCCATTCTCTAAATCTAAAAACCATGTTGTTTACAAGTCTGTTTCCTTGATAGTTTTACCAATGTTCATCTAATCCCGTTTAAATAAATACATATACGCATGAACGTGTTTACACACATACATTTTATACAGGTATATGTCATTTTTTTTTTTTTTTTTACCAAGATGAGGTCTATTACATGCACTTTTTTTTTTTTTTTTTGAGACCAAATGTTGCTCTGTCTGTAGTCCAGGCTGGAGTATAGTGGTGCAATCTCAGTTCACTACAACCTCTTCCTCCCAGGTTCAAGTGATTCTCCTGCCTCAGCCTCCTGAGTAGCTGGGACTACAAGTGCCCACCACCATGTCCAGCTAATTTTTGGATTTCTGGTAGAGAAGGGGTTTCACCATGTTGGCCAGGCTGGTCTCAAACTCCTGTCCTCAAGCAATCTGCCAACCTCAGCCTCCCAAAGTGTTGGGGTTTTAGGCGTGAGCCATTGCGCCCAGCCTATATGTATTTTTTCTAGCCAATTTAAAATAAATCTTTGTATAAAATGATGTTGACATTAATTTTTCAGCATTATTTGAATTCAAATATTTTTTATAGGTAAGTAAATTCTAGTATCAACAATATTGTACCTGTTCTGTTCAATACTTCTTGCATAATATGAGATTTTTGGGGTTTTGTGGGTTTTGAGAGAGAGTCTCCCTCTGTCAGTCAGGCTGGAGTGCAGTGGCTCGATCTCAGCTCACTGAAACCTCCGCCTCCTGGGCTCAAGTGATCCTCCCAACTCAGCCTCCTGACTGAGTAGCTGGGACCACAGGCACACGCCACCATGCCTGGCTAATTTTAAGCTTTTTGTAGACACGGGATTTTGCTATGTTGCCCAGACTGGTCTGGAACTCCTGGACTCAAGTGATCCTCTCATCTGGGCCTCCCAACGCTGGGATTACAGGCGTGCACCACTATGCTTGGCATAATATGAGTTTCTAATGTTATATAAACACATGTCGATCTTTTATTTATTTATTTGAGACAGGGTTTCACTCACATCACCCAGGCTGGAGTGCAATGGCATGCTCTCGCCTCACTATAACCTCTGCTTCAAGGGCTCAAGCAATCCTCCTGCCTCAGCCTCCTAAGTAACTGGGGCTACAGGTACACACCACCATGCCTGGCTAATTTTTGTATTTTTAATAGAGATAGTGTTTCACCATGTTGCCCAGGCTGGTCTCGAACTCCTCACCTCAAGTGATCTACTTGCCTCAGCCTCCCAAAGAGCTGGAATTACAGATATGAGCCACTGTGCCCAGCCTATCTTTTCTATTATAGCTTCTTGAGTTTCCTCTTTATCTCCCTTTCTCATCTAATCCCTCCAACTAACACTCAACTTTCCAGAATCAACTCAAACTCAGAAGTCACCTCTTGTGTATTAACTTCCCTGACTCACCCTTCCTTCTATCCCAGGCAGGGATGATTCTCTTTCCTCTGTCCTTCTTAGCACATTGAATTGTTCTTGTCTGAGTTTTCCAGTCCCACTGATTTCAAGCTTCTGGAAGGCAGACTCAACTAAATCCAGTAGCAAACACAGTGCTTTAAATGCTGCTACTTGATATTTCATTGACAAATGACATATTTAAATGTTTTTATGTAAATTTTTATTTTATACCTAGTTTAAATGATTTAATCAGTGCTGCCCATAAACAAACCAAAAGCAAAAGATTAGGTTAACTCGATATTTCTGAATGAGATGACAATAATGCATATGTGTGATGCTTAATGGATCTTCTAGGGGAAAAATGAACATTTATTCCTTTTACCATGGACTCTGAATTACTACACAGAGGGAGACACATCAAGAATCAGTGCAATATTTGTCCTGTGCCTGACTTGTTTCGCTTAACACATTGTCCTCCAGATTTATCCATATTCTCACAAATGACAGGATTTTGTTTCTTATGACCAAATAGTATTCCATCATGTGTATATACCACATTTTAAAAATCCATTCATTTGTTGATGACCACTTAGGTTGATTCCATATCTTGGCTATTGTGAATAGTGCTGTAATACATATGAGAGTGCAGCTATCTCTTTGACATACTGATTTCATTCCTTTGTATATATACCCAGCAGTGATATTGCTGAATCACATGGTATTTCCATTTTTAATTCTTTGAGGAAACTCCATGCTGTTTTCCATAATGGCTGTACGAATTTGCTTTCCCACCAACAGTGTATAAGAATTCCCCTTTCTCCACATGTAAGGACAAATAGCACATGATCTCACTCGTAGGTGGAATATTTTCTAAAAAATGGATCTCATGGAAGTAGAGAATAGAATGGTGCTTATCAGAGTCTGGGGAGAGTAAGGAGGAGAGGGGGATGGGGACAGGCTGGTCAGCAGGTACAAAGTTACCGGTCCATTGGGTGGATAGTGCTGGTGTTCCAGGTCACAGTAGAATGACTACAGTCAACAATAGTGTATTGTATACTTCCAAGTTGCTAGAAGAGAACATTTTGAATGTACTTACCACAAAGGAATAAAAAGTGTTTGAGGTGATGGCTATGTTCATTATCCTGAGTTGATCATTACACAATGTATAATACATTGTATCAAAACATGCCACTGTACCCCATAAATATGTACAGGTATTATGTGTCAATTAGAAATAAAATAATCTTTTTAAAAAACAAATCAATGTGCGATTTTGTAGACACTAAGTCTTTATCAAAAAATTAAATGCCTGAATGTATGATGTGCATATTTCCAACAACATAAACTGATTGATACCAATACTCACTGGCCTTAGATGGCCGCCATTATGTCGATGCTCTGTTGCTTTAGAATTTTAACTTACTGTCAGAAAGTATTCTGTTGGGTAAAATTTTCTATAGTTACCAGATCTTACTTTCTTATTTTTATTGAGGAGAAAAGCTTAGGAATGTCGATATTGAAAATAAGAGCCTTGACTTTGTGCCAAATTTTTTTTTCTTTTGAGACAGGGTCTTGCTCTGTCACTGAGGCTGGAGTGCAGTGGCGCAATCAGGGCTCACTGCAGCTTCCATTTCCCAGGCTCGAGCGATCCTCCTACCTCAGCTGCCAGAGTAGCTGGGAGTACAGGCTCAGACCACCACACTTGGCCAGTTTTTTTTTTTTTACTTTTTAGTAGAAACGGGGTCTCCCTGTTTTGCTTAGGCTCAAGTGATCCTCCTGCCTCAGCCTCCCAACATTCTGGGATTACAGGCATGAGCCACCACACCTGGTATACCTCTTTATCAAAAGTTTTTTTTTTTTTTTTTTTTTCCTTAACAGAACCAGTCACCTCGAAAACTATTGGAATAAAATTATTGCGATTATCTCAAAACCTAGTATTTGTTCCTGTTTCTGTAATATTTACTATTTGGAAGGCAATAGTAAACTTCCATTTATCTTAAAGTTAAATTTGGCTTAAACCAACATGTAGTTCCTGGAAGATGATAGATGCTTAATAAATATTTATTGTATGAGGAACTGACGAATTGTGGTAACTGACAATCTCATTTTTCACTCTGTTGACTCATATATTTGCAGTTGTTTTAAAATACACTCAGTATTTTCTAACTGGTGGCCTTAAAAAAAGTTAATCCCAGAAAAGGGCATTTGGCAGAAACTAATATGGCTCAAGGACCTCAACAGGAAACCTATGTTTGGACCCTTTCTTCCTTGGTAATGTAGGACCAAAAGCAGCTTCTAGTGACAGGCTGATAGCAGTGCTTTTTGAGCACCGGCTCAGGCAAACATTTTGTGGTTTTGGGGCCAAGTATAAACAAACGAAAAACTAAAAATAAATCTGAAAGTAGACTTTTCTCCAGAATTTGACTTGGGAATATGGATCTTAGTCTATATGTCATTGGGCAAATAATTAGTATACTAAGGAAGAAGGTATGAAATTTGACATGGGCTGCAATGCTAAAAAACCCAAAATAACTTAAATCTTCCAGCACCACTCAAGGTATTTGAAGGTAAGTCAGAGAATAGAATTTTCTTAAAGAATCTATTAAACAATGTGTCAGTTCTTTAGCAATAAATTAAAAATATAAAGCATTGCACAATCTTCCCTTCAGCCAACATTCTACTCTCCCAACATCTGGGAAACTGGGCAGGGAGGAAGCAGACTGCTTCCAATTACCCTGTGGCAGCCAAAGATTGCTTCAACTTTTAAGGTATGAGATGAAGCAGGGGAGAATATTAAAAATGGTAAATGGTTTTTACAAACCTCTCACAGATCTTTAGCTTGAAAAATACATGAAAATGTTCAGCTCTAGTTTTCTTATTTTGCCCTTGGCATCACTTCCCAAATGTTTGATCCTTAGGGAAAATTCTGATTTTGTCGACGGCCCTCATCAGGATTCTATAACTTTTCCTTGGGTACTAGAGAAAAAAACGGGTCCTACTGGTCTACCTCACAGTCCAGTGGCTCAGTCACAGATGGGGCATGCAGAGGAAGGACAATCTGGCTCTCAGAGGCATCTAACATGAGTGACATTCACTACTACTAGTGTGCAGGTAGTAAGACTGCAAGGATGAATCGAAGGCAGAGAAAACCTTCCAGAACTCTCTTCCCTTTCCAGAGTCTGATCTCCATTCTCCTGGACCAGGGGCTTGTTTCTATTAAAATAAGTCTTATAATATCCAGAACAATGAATTCAGACCATGTCAAACTAGATTCTTTTTTAAGCTAGAAAACTGTAAGGAGCCTTCCCCAAGATTTCTTAGGTCTGAGGAAACTGTGCCTCCTTCAGGGTCTCCAGGAGGAGCACTTCTAACTGAAACTTAGCAGGCAGAACCATTGGAAATAACACAAGAGGAAACTGGAACAGCCATTTCTCTGATATGTGACCATTGTGGCCCATAGCAGGGATAGCCTCAATTCCAGAATCCTTTAATCTGTATCCACTCTGAGAAGGTGAACCTAACGTGATCAGACTCCATGGACCCAGCCTCATGTTCACAGGGCTCACATGTAGAGTCAGAACATATTTATTGAGCACCTACTTAGTACCAGGCATTGTGCCAAGCTCTGGAAACACAATCACATGGAAGATGGGTTTTTGCCGTCAGAGATCTCACAGTTTAAGAAAAGGAAGCAGGTTCTTACCATAGCAATTGTAAAAGTGCTAAGTGCCTCAGGACCACGTGAGAGGGAGCATCCAGAAAGAGAGCTTCACATCTGGGCGTGGCCCACCCCACCCTTTTTCTATTTCTTTCAGAGAAGTTGCCCTTTGATTGGGCGTTATTGGTATCCCAGCCTGTGGACGTAAGAAGCCCACAAATAGGAAATGATGGTCAATTATATTCAATGTCATCCACATGTATTTTGCTCTTCAGCACTGCCTTTGCTGCATTTACAGAATTTTCCACTTTGGGAAAGTAGACAGAGTCCAATGTCACTCAATAAACCAGTGACCAGTACTCTCCTTGGTGTCAGGCTTTCTCAAACACCCTTCAATATCTGAGGATGTGGACAGTCAAAAGGCCAGGGGATGTGGCCAAAAGTAATATTGTGTTAATGCCAGACTTACAGAACCTCAGTCCTCATGGACTGTGCATTTTGAACTCTGGATGCTTCTGATTGTGAGTCAGAAAGAGCCACCTAGGAACGTCAGCTGCCCACAGAGGGGACTTTCCATCTGATTTGAGTCTTTGTGAGCAGTGATTAAGTCTTGCTTCGTCTTCTGTTGTCTCCCACACAACACAGTCTTAGTTCAGGTTCTTCTGAAGCAGACCTTGAGATGAGGATTCATGGGCAAGGGATGTACAGAGAAAGTGCCCCATGAGGAGGACATGGAGAGAGTTTGAGAAGCAGGACAGGGAGGCGAAGATCTGAGTGAAGGCGCAATTTCAGGTAAAGTCCCAGCTCCCGCCTGATCCTGCAGGAGAGCAGCTCAGGAGAATGAATTACGCCCTAGAGTTTGTCCTAACTGGAGGCCAGGCAGTTGGTCTTTCATACATCCATACCAATAACTCATTGACTAAGGGCCGTCCCAAGGAAATGTAGGTATATAGACATTATTCTGCGTGTGGGCAAAATGGATCTGGTACCCTAGGCCAGGACTCAAGGTGAGTTGTTGTTGCAGGCTGTTTAGAAGTACAGGCACACAGAAGCCTAACAGGAGCACAGATTCCTACAGGAGATCCAAGGAGATGTGGGCAGAACACAGACAGGGTGGCTGCACCCGCCAGCATGCTGCACGCTCTCTCTGCGCAGTAAGGACATTTCTCATTGACAACTGGAAGGGCTACTTATAGCCAGAAAGAAGTTATAGGAAACATTAAAAGATTTTTATGATATATGAGATACAAGTCATACTTTTTAAGCAATACGTATGAGTTCTAGAAGAAAAGAGGATTCCAGTTTATTTTACTGAGCCACTATCAGAGTAGGTGTTAGGAAATGTGACACCTAATGTTGCTACTTCTGTTGCAGTTGGTAACTAGCTATGTGACCTTTGACAATACAATCTGATGTAATTCAGTAACTGTTTACACATCTCCTGTGCTTCTGGGTTGAAACTCACAGTACCTACAAAGCTATCTTTCAGTGTACAGGCTAGAAACAGATGAGGCTCCAGTATGTAAGTGTCATAAAGAAAGAAAAGTAGAAACATGCAAGAGAAAAGTAAACCAGAGAAGGAAATCTTGCTGGGAGGGATTTAGGAGAGAAGTTTTGGAGGAAGTTACATATGAGCCGGGTCTCAGAGGGTGAGCAGGGTGTTGATGGGTAGAAAGAGGGACAGTGTTCCTAACCGAGCAAAGGCAAGGAGGTGAGAAAGGAACACATCAGGCCATCCAACTCGACTGACCACAGCAACCTTTGGAAAAACAGCCTGGAAAAGAACTTCAGGGACAGATTTTGGGACCTTGAATATCCAGATGGGATGTTTATATTCAATGCTAAGATGTTGAATCAAAAACTAAAAGTTTTTGAGAAAGAGAACTATATGGTTACGGTCACTTAATCCTAGGACATAATAGAGTACTTGCCACATGCAAGGCCTTCTGCAGATGTCAGTTGAAAGGAATTGGATATCTAATTTCCTTACATGTAAAAATGAAGGTATTGACTAGAAATGCTCTTAAATTATGATTTGTGGATTGTTGTCCTGAAGTGTTCAAAGGATTTTTTCAGTAAGGTAAATCAGCAACTGTTTGAATCTATAGATGTCAGAGTAAATGGGAAAAGCTAAAATGAAAGGAGATATTTTGGTAATTCAAAAGAACTCAACCATCAAGCCATAACATATAAGATTGGGTTCTATTGATAACTAATGAGAATTATAGAAAAATGTAGCCCTCCTATAGAGAATGCTACATAGCAAGTCAAAGATGAAGGCTGATAGAGATTTCTAGAACAGAAATTTCCAGGTAATTTTGTGAAAAACTGATACAGGCACACTCAAGCCCTGAATGCAACAGAGCCACATTTGGACTATGTGGCCAGGAAAACTGGTCACCTGCTGTTACACTTTTGTTTGCAGGAAGGGAAAGAAGAACAAACACTCTCAAAGAAAACTATTCTAGGGTGGCAATGACTTGGACATACTTGATGATCAATAAATATTTTTTGATAAATGTTGGTATACAGAAATGCTAGCACACATGACAGAAAAAAAAAAATTCCAAGAAGGAAGGTGGCCAAAGAATAACTGATTTGCTATTCAGCCTGTTTGTGGAAATGTGATAAAGGAGGTGTTTGGTAGAAAATTGCATCAGACAATCTATGAAATCTGCTGTGCCCACGGACCCCATCTCATGAAGTAAGTGCAAGCAGTTCTTTTCATATATTGATCATGCCTGTGCCACAGGATACTCTTGTCCCCAGTGACTGGACCAGGAATCAGTTCTTGAGAAAAGGAGGTGAGGTCAGGTGTCTAGGAAATAGCATAGAGTGAAACTCTGCCCAGGGGGTTGCTCCATATTAAATGGTGACAATTCACGCCCATCAGATGCAAGACATGCACAGAGAAGAGAGTGGGGAGTGACAGTCAATCCCAGAGTGAGACCAGATGCCTAGGACAATGAGAACTACTCAAACACTAAGAAGTCACTGTCTCCAGTTCCCCTGAACATTCAAATATCGGAGTTCTAAAGGACTATATGTCTGCTCAGATAGTTCCATGGACTTCCTTAACTTCCTGTGCATTGTTACAATAAGTCTTTATAACCTAAAGATATCTCAGCATGTCTCCTCCTTGAAATCCGAAAGAGACAAACCATTAAAGATTTGAAATATAAATATAAATATGTGTTATATGTGCAAACTTACTCTATGGGTTAACTTTTCCCTATACTTGGATAAAATCTGGGACGGGGCTTATAACCTTTCTGGTCATTCTTAGATAATAGAAGTCTTCCATCACTTCCATCAGAGTCTTTGTTTGGTAATCTATTATTGATAGGTCAGCATGCTTAAAGTCAATAAACAAAGCCCTCCAAACATCAGTTAAAGTTAAAGGCTCTCTTCTCCCCATAGGCAGGCAGTGGAAAGTAGGCAGGTCAGCGCCTTCTCTCTTTACTCTCAAACTCCACCCTGCCCACTAATCAGCTACAGCTTCTGACCCCTTCTAGGTGAAAGCAGGGGATAAGGTCAGAAAAGGTTTTTACTTGACTGGCGTCCATATGATAGTGGTTTTCTCCAGCCTTGGAAGGTATTTAAAGCTAACTCTTGGGTGGGTATTTTCATGGGTTCCTCAGGGGCCCACCTCCATCCCTCAATCACCAGGAGTCTCACACCTGTGGTCTTTGGGTTTGGGCAGTGTACTTGCCAGCTGGTCACTTAGGACTTCTCACTCAACTGGGGGCCACAGGGTCACATACCTTCAGCATCTCTCTGCTAAGGTCTCCTCAGCCCTTCATGCAGTCTTTCTTCATGGGCAGAATCTAAGATAACAACTCTGGAGCCTCTTGGTCCACTAAGGCTCTCTGTCTGTGAGAATATAGTCACTGCTTACACCATGGCCTATATCTACCTCCAGGGGGACTTGAATAAGTCCATTGCCCTTTAGGTTCAGCAAGAATGAGTCAGACCCTGGGCCAGCAGTTTCCCCAAACATCAGTCTCTCCTCGAAGCCTCTATCTGGCCTTGAAGTGACAAAATAAGCACCCTTTTTTTCTGAGACAGAGTTTCACTCTTGTTGCCCAGGCTGGAGTGCAATGGCATGATCTTGGCTCATCACAGCCTCTGCCTCCTGGGTTCAAGCAATTCTCCTGCATCAGCCTCCGGAGGAGCTGGGATTACAGAAGCCTGCCACCACGCCAAGCTAATTTTGAATTTTTAGTAGAGACAGGGTTTCTCCATGTTGGTCAGGCTGGTCTCGAACTCCCAACCTCAGGTGATCCATCTACCTCGCCCTCCCAAAATGCTGAGATTACAGGCATGAGCCCCTGCACCTGGTCAATTTATTTTTTTTAATGGAATCTTGCTCTGTCTTCCAGGATGGAGTGCAGTGGCACCATCTCAGCTCACTGCAGCCTCGGCCTCCTGGGTTCAAGTGATTCTCCTGCCTCAGCCTCCTGAGTAGCTGGGATTCTAGGCATGTACCACCACACTCAGCTAAATTTTGTATTTTTAGTAGTGACAAGGTTTCACCATGTTGGCCAGGCTGGTCTTGAACTCCTAACCTTACACTACTGATCCACCTGCCTCACAGCCTCCCAAAGTGCTGGGATTACAGGCATTAGCCACCACGTCCATCCAAGAACATTAGATCTAAGCCTTCAGTTTACAATCTAAGAAAGAAAATGGATGGGCACTGTGTCTCACGCCTGTAATCCCAGCAGTTTGTGAGGCCGAGGTGGGCGGATCATGAGGTTAGAAGTTTGTGACCAACCTGCCTAACATGGCAAAACCCCGTCTTTACTAAAAATGCAAAAAATTAGTCAGGTGTGGTGGCACACACCTGTAATCCCAGCTACTCGGAAGGCTGAGGCAGGAGAATCGCTTGAACCCAGGAGGTGGAGGTTGCAGTGAGCTGAGATCACACCATTGCACTCCAGCCTGGGAGACAAGAGTGAAACTCTGTCTCAAAAAAAAAAAAAAGAACGAAAGAAAATGAGTGACAATGGTCTGTGCATGATATTCCACTGTCTCTTCCCTAAGTAAGAACTTCTCTTTCCTTACTAATGCAGAAGTTTAATCAAGAATTTTGTCTTTTCTGGAAAATGCAGAAGTAATTTCTCTGTTTCATCTCTTGGTATCTATGTCTATCTATCTGTCTACTCATCTATGTATCCACTCATCCATCCATCCATCTATATATTTTTAATCAGAAGAAACCTTAGGGAAAAAAATTTAGTTCGATCCTTTCATTTTATGACTTATTTAGAATGCCCAGGTCTCATGAGGAGATGTACTCAAACCATGATTTTGTTAAGCATGTATTCTCCAAGCCAACACATTTGGTAGACAGAATCTACTAAGTGTAATGTAAAAACTAGCTGGTTATGTCTGTAATCCCAGCACTTTTGGAGGCTGAGGCAAAAGGATCACTTGCGCTCAGGAGTCTGGAACCAGCCTGGGCAACATAACAAGGCTCTATCTCTACAAAAAATAAAAAAATTATCGGGGCCGGGTGTGGTGGCTCACGCCTCTAATCTCAGCACTTTGGGAGGCCAAGGCAGACTGATCACGACCGATGAAGACCATCCTGGTCAACATGATGAAACCTCATCTTTACTAAAAATACAAAAATTAGCCAGGCCTGGTGGTATGGGCCTGCAGTCCCAGCTACTCGAGGCTGAGGCAGGAGAATTGCTTGAACCCTGGAGGTGGAGGTTGCAGTGAGCCGAGATCGCGTCACTGCACTCCAGCCTGGCAACAGAGCAAGATTCTGTCTCAAAATAAACAAACAAATAAGCAAACTAGTATAAATTAGCTTGTGGTGGTAGCAAGGTACAGCCGTAGTCCCAGCTACTTGGGAGGGTGAGGTAAGAGGATCTTGACTCTGGGAGGTCAAGGCTGCAGTGAGCCATGGTTGTGCCACTGCACTCCAGCCTGGGTGACAGAAAAAGACCTCATCTCCAAAAAAGCAGAACAAAAAAAAAAAAAAGATAAAAACTTGACTCAAGGTGTAAACAACATTGAGGATGAATGAGAAACAATAGTATTGTGTTCAAAAAGAAGTTGAAACTGTAATGTCTGAACTCATTTTTTTTAATGAAAACTGTGAGCTCCAGGGGACAGAGTCCATGACTTATTCATGTTTGCTTTATACCACATCTGACATACAGCAGATGTTCCAAGAACATTTGAATGAAGGAATGGTTAAATCAATAAAATTACTCTTAGTAGGGTTATGTTCTTGGCCCTGATTCAGATATGTCCAATTTTTCTAGCCTGGTAGAATCTTTTGGAATGCTGATGTCACTACCCAGTATCTCTATTTCTTTAATTCTAATATATATTCTTTCATATTGTAATACTTCTGAAATCATGACGCATCTCTTATAGTACAGTTGATTTAGTTAGATAATGTGCTGTTTTTCCTGAAAAACTTATTAAAT
>CAUYUD010033286.1:0-12385 GCA_963575295.1 Alouatta caraya
GTGTGTGTGTGTGTGTGTGTGTGTGTGTGTGTGTGTGTGTACGTGTAGGGAGAGAGAGAGAGAGTATATATATCTCTCTACCATGTCTGTTTTGTCTCATGTTGTTATACTTTTGTAATTTTCTTCAACGTACCCTGGCAAGTTCATTCATTTTCATATACTGGTTAGAATTTCCTCACATCCAGTCCGTGCTGCTAGTGTGTAATTTTGTTGGTGATCACATACATGATGGTAGTTGTTGTTATCGTTGTCATTTTTCCTAAGAACACTTTCTTAAGCTGTTTGTCATCTTTTAACTTTCCTGTCAGATATCTCTGCTCTATTTTTAAACAAGTTCAGCATCCTCTTTAACCTTGCTGATGATACAAATTTGTAGTGAGTCTTAATTTTTTAATTTGTCTGTTCTTCAGTTACTCCATTTCTGAAATGAATGTTAATACTGACTTTTGCATTTGGTGTTTGTTGAAGGAAAATCATTCCATTTCACCTGTTCTTGAGGAAGGACAGAGCAAGGTGTCCCATCGCCCACACTATTGACATTTTGGCCGGGCAGTTCTTTACTGTGGTGGCTGTCCTGAGCACTGTAGGGTGTTTAGCAGTATCTTTGGCCTCAGATCATTAGATGCCAGCAGTGGTCACCAAACATACATCCAAATACGTCTCAGACATTACCCCAGTTGAGAACCTGTATTATAGAATGGCTCTTCCTAGTTCTTAACCACATCCTTATTAAGGTAAATTTTGCTGCATTTGAAAGAAAAATACAGATTTAAAATGTCATCACCTATCTTTTAAGAGATTTGAAGGACAAAAGATCTTTCTCAATCATACAGTGGCATGGCATACCAGACTCCCAGCACAGAGGACTGAGAATTGGGGGTCCTTTGACCATATTTCATGAAAAGATGGCATTTCATTCGCCATATGTCTGACATAATCGTTTTTGAAACTGACTCCCATCCCTCCAGCAATCTCCTTCCTTTAAACTGTTTTATTTGGGCATAAAACTACTCTGTTTTTTCATCCCCAATGAGGCACTTTTATTTTTAGTCAATATAATAATTGAGATAATGTACATTAGAGATGATGTGCTGCTCGGTTTGAATATACTGGCTGCTTTTGAAGGCTAAAGAGCAATGTTTTGATTGACAATAATGTTTCTCACCACTGGAGTTTGAGAAGGCCGTGGATGTGAGCAGTAGTTAGCAGAACCAACTACCACATCAGATGTTTTCTCTTTTAGATTCCTGTGGTAGTTTGACATGTTTTCTTTTAAACTAATTCATCCAGAGTCAATTCTTCCAAAATTGAGTCTGTTTAAAGATTTAGTTCCCTGATAAATAGTCTCTCTAAAATCTAACACTTCAAAACATTTGAACACCCATCATGAAAAATGATTGTTTTATACTTTGTGGATGTGCTTTCAATGTTTTATTCACCTTTGAATCTTTTAAGGAATTTTTAATCAGTTGGTTTAAAAATATTTTTCTTCATATCATGTTTTCATGTTATATTTATCTGGCAGTGATATTTTGAGATATTATTTTCTGTTTGTGATCTATAATTATTTTTCTTCAAATTAAAAATACCAAAAATAAAATAAAGTTTAATAAAACTATAACCTAGTCATCACATTTATTAATTTCTGTCATCAAATGATCAATGCTTCATAGAAGCCCCTGAAAATTTAACCAACGAATACATAAATTGAAAGTAGTTACAGGAGGAAAAAATAAAACAGCAAAAAGGAAGCTATAAATTCAGAAAATACATATAATCCTAGTAAAATTGTCAGATGTATTATCTTCTGTTTCTAAAAATTTATTTTATAGGTATGAACTATTGAGAGAAAATTATCTTATAACCAACAAGAGTGCAGTGAAATACTTTTTTGCAATCCCAATGATAGGTTATTATGAAGAGATTAAATCATCTTTTCAATGGCCACATAATACCATGAACATTGCATTTAGACCTCCTAGTACCCTCTGTACACTATAATACAGAATATAGTAGTGCCCAAAGCATGAGAACATTATCATAATTTGCCCTCAGGGAGCCCAAAGATGGTCCAGCAGTGAGAAAAGCTATACAATCATCTGCAAATGGCAGATCAGTCATTAGATTGCAGGACAGTGAAATAGAGCTGTGAAAAATATAAGGAACATCATAGGAAAATTGGATCAAAGGAGACAAAAATGGCTTCATAAAAGTTACGAAAAACAGTTAAATCAATTGTGAATTACTAAGGAAGATGGATTTGGTCACACAAAAAGAAGGAGTTTTCGGGATTTATAGTGAAACTACAATAATTTAGATCCCACGGAACAGGCACGGGGATGATACTACAGACCATTCAACACACAACAAGGTCCCAGATATACAGAGTCGTGAGCACACATGCAAATTCTTCACCGCAACACACAGCAGGGTCCCAGATATACAGAGTCGTGAGCACACATGCAAACTCTTCACCCACCTAGAAGCCCACTCCTTCACCATCTCCTTTGCTGGATTCTTTGTTGAGCTCTAAATGTTAGATTTTCCAAGCCTTTAATGCCTGGACCTCTTTGTTCTTTAGCTATAATTACTCCCTGCACCTTACAGTCCTCTTGCTTTAGATTCCATTTCCATGCTAATGCATTTTTCCCTTATAACTCAGATCGTGCTATTCCCCTCAGCTCCAGACTCCCAAATCCAGCTGCCTACTCTAGTCTCTTTTTGTATATCTAATAAAGATATAAAAGACACCAAATCAACTCCTGATCTCCACCTACACACTCCTTTCTCACCCACACATTTTCCCTTCACAATTAAGGGTCATATTATTCATCCACACGCACAAGCCCAAATCCCTAGAAATTTTTTCATTAGCTTTCATAGTATGGAATTATAAGCAGTAGCTAAAGTGAATGAATTAGATAAATATACATAAACATGTAAAGAGCTTAAATAAATAATTTTAATTTTAAAGACAGAAGGATTTGTATAATTATGCTACTATAGATAAAATTTTAAAATGTACTTTTAATAAGATAATATTTATGAATATTAATGTAGTTAAATACAACAATTTTGACTTTGCTATTTTCTCCACAGAGAGATAATTTTAAGGTTGGCTCTTAAGGAAAACTTTAAATGTGTCTATGGTTTTACTTCCTAAGAACTGTCTAAACTAAAAATGGCAAAATGTTACTATATATGCAACTCACATGGATATGATGTTACTTTTTGTCCTTTTATTTAGCTTTAACTAATATAAAGCATGATGTAAATCAAGATTGAGGAGAAATGAAAGGGCATTGTCACAGGAATCCCATTCTCTGGGTCTTCTAAGGTCTTCCAAGGAAGTAACTTTGTAGAACTAAAAGGTTTGCTGAGGGCAGACAAATAAACCCAGAATGGCATCACTTGTGTATTTAATGGGCTGCAATGTTATAAATATTTCATTGAGCAACACTCAGGGAGGAATCGTTCTGAATGCACAATAAAACTCAAACAAGAAATACTATGCAGAAAAACACTGCGCTAGGCAAGCCAATCTCTACCATATATGAGCAATATATCAAGAGTAGCTAAGGCACGGGCAGTATGCTGCAGAGGAAAAAGTGTGAACTGTAAGGTTAGATAAATGTGCATCTGTATCCTTTAGTTTGCTCATGGGTAAGTCATTTTACTGTTTTAACCCTCAGGACTTGAATTTAGTGGGCACTTGTAAGTTTTATATCAGTGTAGTACCTGCATAATTGCAGATGGTCAAAAAAAAGCTAAGATTTGTTTTTGTTGTTTTTGTTGATTTTCTGCAAATGCAGTTCCATCCACACTATTTCATTCACTATATGACACTGGGACAGTATTAATTTGAAATGATGGTAGGCAATAGTTATTCACTAGTTCATCTTTTTATTAAATACAATTTCTTGTGCTGTATTTAATAAACACCATCTATCCACTATTGTTGTCATAAAATTTGCATTCATTGTTTAGAAATTACACTTGTAACATGTAACTCTTGTAGGCAGAAGTATGTCTGGCTGAGGTGGCACTCAAATATGATAATGTTTAGTTGGTTCTCTCACTTCGGGCACCATCACTGGGATGTGCCTGTATTTAGTGAAGTATTTATTTAACTCCTGGAGGTGTTAGGAATACGACAGAAGAAGTTTGTGCTATTGAATGAAATTAATATACACATTATTATAGATCTGATTAAACATACACATATATTACTTGCAAAGGCTGTTTGTCAAGAATCAGTGATAAACTTATTAATTAGTATATTAATCAAGCCAATTAAACAAAAAAAAGTCAGTAGCTTAATGAAGCAAAAATCATATCTCATTTACCTCATATCCAGTATGGGTTGACAGCCTCAATAGGTGACCATGAGATGCAGGTAATAATGGTTCCCTGCTCATCTTATTCCCTGGAAGTTTCTCCAATACCTGTTCATCTCCTAGTCCTGCCCACATCTCTGTATCTATCCCTTCATTAAATTTTCATCAACTGAAGGTTTGAGATACTCTTAATGTCCCATTGAATACAGCAGACTACCTCACGTTAACTCACACACCACTGTCCCAAATGTATTCAGATGGTCCAACCTACCACACAGGTTCCACTTGTAATTTTTCTGTTCTTCCAGGAAGAGGCAATTGCTTGGTGAGCATCTAGACAATCCCTGCTTTTCTAATGTGTTTTCCTGTATTCTGGTATATTAAAATAATTTAATTCCTTAATAAATGTCTCAGTGATCAAACACATCTGAGATATGCTGAGCTAAGGAAGCTTTATGTATCTCAAATATTTTCATCATAGATGTACAAGAATGTAATGTGCAAGAGTCAGTCTCCCAGACTGAAATGTTGCCTGTAGAATTTTCCCTTTGGAAATACATATTTTTATGAAGCATCTGATGTGACTGGAGTTCTTTCCTTGGAAGTCAGTTTGGGGAATACTATTCTAGTTACTTCTCAGTAAGAAGCTGGTGAGTCTATCAGTAAATTTGTCTAAAGGAATATTTTCTGAATTCATCAAAATAGATTCCACCTTTTCCAATCTCTGCTTAATTTCTTCTGCATGTCCTGTGCTCTTTCCCTACATAATCTTCATTGGAACATATTGCTGTATTTTGCAGCATGTCCATAATTAATTTTTAATTCCTGTATTTGCAACTTGTTATATTTACATTCAACACACTTGTTATCAATTCTGATACACATTTGGATTTCCTCAATATGCTCGATAAATCTTGCCTCTTGGCTTCAGTTGTTAATTCATCATTTTTAGGCCACCAAAACTAAGAGAATAGAGTGAATATCATAATTTTAAAATAATGTCTGTGTTTAACCTAACTTGGGAAGTAATTTCCTTCAGAGACATTTCTAATAGTTCAGAAAGTCAAGAATCAGATTCATAAACAGCATCACAATAGTATCTATGTTTTAAAAGTAGTTATTTTGATCAGGTACACTCATATCATTGCACATGTATTATCTCAGTTAATATCCCAAATACTGTATGAAGTAGGTTGTAGTATTGCCTTCATTTTACAGAGTCACTAATCAAGGCTTACTGATATTGAAGAAACTGTCCTAGTAACACAGCTAATTAATGGCATACTGGGGATTTAACCAAGGTAAATGATGCCCCACCACAATACTACTATGGGAGACGGATGGATTCATGCAATCTGGAGAACACAGAACAACTTTTAAAAAATAAAATAAAAACTGGCCTGGGTAACATAGCAAGATCCCATCTTTACCAATAACAACAACAACAACAAAAATGCCGGTGTGGCAAACACCTGTAGTCCCAGCTACCCGGGAGGCTGAGACAGGAGGATCACATGAGCCCAGGAGTTCAAGGCTTCAGTGAGCCATGATGATGCCACTGCACTCCAGTCTGGGCAATAGAATGAGACTTTATCTCTTCATAAATAAATAAAGTAAAACACAGGAGAAAATGTTAATATGATGGAATTCAAAGGACAGTATAAAATAGGACAAATTGGAAGTAAATGAACTAATCCAATAAAAAAAAATAAAACTTTACCATTACTGTAAGTAACATTGTCAGAGAAACAGAAGCAAAATCAAGCAGCTATATAGAAAAAGAACCAAGTATAGACACCGATGTTTATATAAATATAATGTTTATATAAATATAAACATAAAAATAAAGTGCTCAGACTATGAGTTAAGTAGTAAAATATGTTGGCTGAAATAAAATGTGTGAGCTAATAGACAAGGTAAAAAATTCTATCAGAAATCACCAATAATGGAAAAAGGACAAAGAGAGAAAAGCTCCAAGCTGGGGGAGATGAAAGTAGAACTATCTTATGTATTTTAAGGTAATTATAGAATGGGTAAAATCTGTAAAAAATTAATTTGAGAAGGCAGGTAAAGTTCAAATAAAAATGTAAAGGAATAAAACTATATGTAATTAGATATTAAAATATTCAGAGAAAAGGCATATCAAAAATGTTGTTTAAAAATTACTAAAAGCTTAGAATAGACACTGAGAAAATATCTCAGTACAAGTAGTTTACATGGCAGGGTGGATGCATGGAAACAGTGAGTCAGGGAAGTGAGATAAGGAACGGGGGAATGCAATAAAGATTAGTTACATTACAACAATTTTCTTATAAAATTATGTATGAACTAACTCATAAGTTTACATATAAATTGCCTTAGCAATTTATTCACAACAAATGAAAACATCTGCCCACAAAAATATTTTTTCAGGAGTGGAATATTCATAGCAGCCTTCTCCGTAGTAACTAAAAGTCCCAACAGAAGGAAGTAGCAATTGTGGTCTATTAAACAATGGATTAAAAGACAGTAAGCTGCTGGTACATGACACTATGGAAAGATGTCAGGGACATTACACTGAGGTAAAGGAGTCAGGTACAAAGGAGTGAAATTTCACTCATGAAATTCAAGATAAAACTAAGTTATGGTAACAAGAAATGTAACTGTGAATGGCTCTGGTAAGAATTGGATGTGGAAAGGGATATAAGACTTCTCTATGCTAATGGAAGTAGACTTTGTTTCCATCTTGTATGTAACTGCAGAATTACCTATTAAGAAAATGCATCAAGTTCTTAAACAGAAGAGGAGCCCTAGTGCTGTGGACGCACCAGCATGCAGTTCTGCCAGCCTGGGAATGACCCACAGACACAAGTGTGAGCACGAGAGTCAGGACCTGCACAGAGGCCTGGGGAGGTGGGGCAGGAAAGCCACAGCCTTGAAAGGCAGTCATTTTAGTTAGATTCTTACCTGGGTCAGGTTTTAGTTGGGTTACCTTGGGTAAGTTGCAATATTTAACTGTCCCAATAATTAATTTTCTAATCTTAATTTATCCCATAAAATTGATTATATATGTGTATACATATATATGTATATATACACATACATGTATATACATACACACGTACCTGTATATATATGTACACACACAGGATTATTCTGAGAAGTAAAAACAATGTATATAAATCACATAGCGCAAAATCTCAAGCAGAACAAAGGCTGAGAATAGCCAATGCTCTCCATGTGCCAGGCACTGTTTAAGGATATCTATTGTATTAACACATTTAATCATTACAACTTCATGAGGATGTGATAGTTCCATAGGAAAACATTATTTCACATAATTCTATTTTCTTTCTATATATTTCTATATATTCAATATAATACTACCTACAGCACCTTAAGAATTATTATTTTCCTATTCTACAGAAGAATGCAGAGTCAGAGAATTGAGATATTGGCCCACAGGCATGTACCAAGTTTATCTCATAGTTGAGATTAATCTCAGGCTGTTTGTAATACCTGGGCTGTGAACAATTGCTATGTAAAGAGAACAATTTTTTAAGTCACTACGGAACCATGGCAGCCAGGGCAGGGGGACTTTATTCTGCAAAGGAAGGTAATAAAAAGTTTCAGACAGAAAGTGGCATGAGAATTTTTTTAATAGCAAGTTTAATTACCAAGCTAAATATTGGGTTGGTGCAAAAGTAATTGTGGTTTCAGATCATAAATTTAAATCTTATAACTAGGCTCAAACACAACACAACCTTATTAATCAAAATGAGAACTTGAAAATGACAATTTTTTTGACTTTTGCTCAGCTCATGAGGCACCCACTTATCAGTCTTTTTGATCTTTCCAATTTGCTTCAAATGCAGAACAACCATAGAATGGGCAATGTTAGGTTCTTCCTCAACTTTTCCTGTAGTTATAAGGGTTATAAGCTTTGATGATTGCTCTCAATTAGTCTCTGTTAACTTTCAATGGCCGACCACTGTGCTCCTTATCTTCAAGGCTCCCCTCTCCTTTGCAAAACTTCAAGCACCACCACACTGTACATCCTCGGTCGACTGAATGCGTTGTTGATGTTGCCAGTCGTCTCCGCGGCTTTACAATCCATTTTGAACTCTAATTGCTTTTTGTCGAACATCATTTCCATAGCCTAAAATAAACATGAAACAAACTGCAAGGAATATGTCGTTAGCAAAAATAAAATAAAGCAAGAAATGGCCATTAAAATGATGTATAACGTAACCACATTTATTTAAGAATGTATTCCAATATCAAACAGTAAATTCCAACAATGCAAAAACCACAATTACTTTTGCACTCACCTGATAAATCATCTTGCTCAATTTTATATACTTAGCACTCTGTAAACCCCGAGAGTCTCCATGAATAGGCAACAGGGACAGCTCGGAGGAAGGGGGCGGCTAAGTGCAAGCAGTGTGGATGGGGTTGGGTAAGTCCCTCAACCAGAACATTCTCCTTAATGTCTGGTGCATATAAGAGGACTCCTGAGTAGATTCATTTTGAAAAATGGGTTCAAATTTAATTTCAAAATAATTTTTGAAACCCACAATGATTTTATGATGAAGTCATATAACTTCATTATTTTCACTCTCTGAATTAAAACAACTTAGATGAAATTAGAATCTAAGTGTTTTCATTCTAACTTTCTTGAGTGGGATATTTTAAAATATGTCTCTGAAATGTTTAATTTCTGCTTATTTTTCCAATTGTACAACAAATAGCAAAAATATGGAGTATATCTGTGATTTAGAGTAATATTCGGTTTATGTTACCTGTTTATCTTTTTTTTTTCTTGAGATGGAGTTACACTCTTGTTGCCTAGGCTGGAGTGCAATGGTGCAACCTTGGCTCACTGTAACCTCCACCTCCGGGGTTCAAGAGATTCTCCTGCATGACCCTTTGGAGTAGTTAGGCATGGGCCACCACACCCAATAATTTTTGTGTTATTAGTAGAGACTGTGTTTCACCATGATAGTCAAGCTAGTCTTGAACTCCTGACCTCAGGTGATCCACCCGCCTCAGCCCTCCAAAGTGCTGGGATTACAGGTAGGAGCCACTGTGCCCGGCTGCCTGTTTATCTTAAATTCAGAATATTTTTATAATGATGAATGGTTATCTCAGGCAATCAAATGGTTAGAGGGAGAAAAAGTACTTAGCATTAAAAGTTTATAGAATAATTTTATTTCTCTTTATTTGTATATATATCTCATTTCAATCAATGAAATGTTTTTCTTTACTTGATTTCAATTTAAAATCTGAGATTTTGGAATAAATTTTAGTGCTTGAAATCTGCATTTATTTTCATATATTGGAAAACCAAAACAAGAAAATAATTGACTAAATTTAAACATATGCCTCAATCAGTTATTGCTACTGTACAACAAAGCATAGTTTCCAAATCTGAAACATCATATTGAAATAGATGCCTTTATTCCCATTTTAAGCTTGAGAAAATGGAAGCTCAGTTACAGTGATTTCCCTCAGTAACCCTGTAAAGTGATGAAACCAGGATTCAAAATTTTTTGTTTATTTGAACTTAAAGCCTATTTTCTTCCCAGGACACAACTCTGCTTTTTATTTTCAAATGAAGCTGATGTTAACATTCATGTCTGGCTTTGAATGCACTGTTCAGAATACTATTTAATTAATTTTATCTTAAGATATAGTTTGGGGGACTTCAAGGCTGAGGTTGAAGCAAAGAAGTGAGACAGACAGCCATTTGTTAATGAGCATGTGTCTTACCTTCTCCCCAGCTGTCTAGCTGAGCGGAGGATCCACTCGGTAAGGTAGTTGATCAGAAAATATCCATATTCCATTTCACTCAGCTGCTTTTAAGATATCTACAGTTTACCTGGAGCAACTATAAAAAGCATTAGATTGAGATGTTGCTGTCATTTCACCTGAATCATCCCAAGCATCACTGACTCTCTGCTGTAGCCAGAACTTAATGGTTTAGAAAATCCCAAGCAAGTTAGAAAGCAGTGTCACATATTCCTGTTTTCAGCCAGGACAGTCAATCGAGAGAGCAAGAGATTGGATTTGCTTTCTGGTTGAATTCTTGATTTTTTTTATTTTAAATGCTAATCATGCTTCAAGGCCAAATTCAAAAGTCTCCTTTTTGACGTCCTCCTTGATCCCCTGCAGCAGAATTAATTGATCCCTCTGTGTTTTTATAGTTCTTTGTTTATATCTTTATAACAAAAGCTCAAAGGGAATCCCAAGCCTTTGAGTCAAAGCTGCTGATGGGACTATGGGAAAAGCAGATGGGAAGATGTCTGAGGAGCCCAAGGAGGGAAGATCAGCTTCAGAAAGGAAGCAGTTATGAGGGGAGGATAGGAGTTCTATGGCTCTAGTTCCTGTCTCTTCCATATGTAGTGGGAATGTTAGAGTAGGTAGTTAAGCTGACATGAGCAGGGCAGAAGAGGGCCCCCCATGCCCAGTCCCAGGAATTTTAGGTGCCCATCAGGTATTAGGTGGTTATTAAACTGTCTCTCTAAAACTAAAATAGTAATTGGTCACACCCAGCAACAGGGAAAGGCAATCTCACAAAAGATAGAAAACAACTAAAGCTGGTGATCAGCAGCTTCCTGGTAAGATGTAAGGAGGTGGGCAAATGGGCTCAAGAATACGAATTAAGAGGCAAACTGGCAGAGTTAAATTGGCATATGATCTTCCTATAGGAATACTCCGCTGGTAAGGGGGAAAAGGCCTTATGTGAGCATGCGCACAACCTCAGTAAACACGCTGCACATGTGGCCTCTCCCAGCGCTGGCAGGCCACTGTGCAGGCAGAGAGCCCGCCTCAAGAGAATAACGAGGGAACAAAAAAACACAAACCTCAGAACCATGCCAATGTATAAAACCCCAAGTCAAGGGCCCAATGGGGCGCTTGGATCTCTCAGTCGCTCACTTGACCCTCTTCCAAGTGCATTTTTCTTCCTTTTGTTCCTGTTCTAAAACTTTAAAATAAACTGTCCTGCTCTAAAACTTGCCTCTGCATTAAAACTACTTCTGCCCCTCCACTGAATGATTTCCCCCAAGAAAGCAAAAATCGAGTTTGCTGCAGACCCATCAGATTTGCAGCCGTTAACAGGCAGAGTAAAAATGGAATGGCAACAAATTAGACAAAATGAAGTGAAATGCAATTTGGTTTGCACCACGAAGCAGTCTATGTGGAAATGCTGAGAGACATGCAGGTTGTTGAACCAAACCAGGGAATAAAGACTGATGGTGTGATTTCAGTGAGGGTGGACCCAATGGCTTCAGAGACAACAGACACACCTGTGGGCACAGAGGAGCTCAGAGTTCAGCATGGTAGGAAGCCTCTAGGCTAAGGCAAGGATAGAAATATTCCCATGTTCTGGAAGCATCATGAAGCTAGGCAGAAACCTGAGATACAAAGGCCAGGAGCCATTTGTTTTGTACCTCAAGAATAACCATCCAAATGTACATTCTAAAGGAAAGAAATGAGTGGTGATAACCCTCCAGCCTGAGTTACACAAAAATGGGTTACACATCTGAGTTACACAAAAATTACTGAAATCCATGCTTGAAAAGTGGGTTGATTGTAATTTTAAAAAGTGTAAATGGTTAGAATTGACATTGGAAAAAGATTACTCTGGTTTTCGACTTCAGCCTTATTATTTCTAGTGGTGTGATCAGAAAATAATGCTTCTTTACATCTTTTTTTTTTTAATTGTACCTTAGGTTCTGGGGTACATGTGCAGATCCCACAGGGTTGTTGCATAGGTACTTACATGTCAAGGTGGTTTGCTGCCTCCATTCCCCTGTCACCTATATCTGGCATTTCTCCCTCCCCAACCTCCCCATCCCCCACTGTCCCTCCCCAGTCCCCTCTATCGGATCCCAGTGTGTGATGCTCCCCTTCCTGTGTCCATGTGTTCAACACCCACCTACGAGTGAGAACATGCAGTGTTTGAGTGTACAAATTAGCAGATTTATTTAATAAAAAAATTTTACGATGTTGATTGATGTAGAAGAAAGGACATTTTATAGTGTATTATCATTGGAATGGCCTAA
>CAUYUD010033289.1:0-10657 GCA_963575295.1 Alouatta caraya
TTGCCTTGCCCGCTCCTCTCCCCTCTCCCCGCTTCCCTCTCCCCTCTGCTCTCTCCCCGCTTCCCCTTCTCCCCCCTCCCTCTCCCTCCTCTTCCCCTCTCCCTCCTCCCCCCTTCCCCTCTCCCCCCTCTCCTCACCCCTTTCCTCTCCCCTTTCCTCTCCCCTTTCCTCTCTCCCCTCCCCTTTCTTTTCCTTTTTCCCTTCCTTTCCTTTTTCCTTTCCTTTCCTTTTTTTCCCTTTCCTTTCCTTTTTTTTCTTCTTTTGCTGGTTCACTGTAGCCTCAACCTTCCAGGTTCAGGCAATCCTCACACCTCAGCCTCCCAGAGTAGCTGGACTGTTAGCACCCACCATCACACCCAGCTAATTTTTGTATTTTTTTGTAGAGACAGAGTTTCACCACATTGCCCAGGCTGGTCTCGAACTCCTGAACTTAAACGATCTCCCACCTTGGCCTCCCAAAATGCTGGAGGTGTGAGTCACCCTGTCTGGCCAGGATTTTCCACAGTCACTGAATACGGTATATTTTACTGGTTCCAATTGTCCCTTTCCATTGTTTTTTTCAGGTATGCACCTTCCAAACGGTGGCATATAGACACAATTATGCGTGTTTTGACAACGGTAAGTAGCTTTTTTCAGGCAGCATATACAAAGTGCTGGGATATATTGATAAATGGGGCATACACATCCTTTGTTATCGTGCGGTTTATGTTCTAGTCAGGAGGTAAGAAATTCGCAAGTAAATAGGTAACATAATTTCAGTTAGGAATAAATGCCTTGAAGAAAAAGCTAAAGCAGCATGGAGGGAATATGATGATGGCAGGTTAGGGCCAAGTGTTTTAGATTCAAGTAGTCAGGGAGGTCTCTCAGAGGAGATAACATTTGAGTAGAGACCTTAGAGACATGAGGTGCCAGCCATGCAGCAATTTTGAGAAATAGTGTATCATATAGTGGGAACAGTAAGTGCAAAGACCTGAGGCAAGAACAAGCATGGCTTGCTTGGAGAGCAACAGGAAGGCAAGTGAAGCCCTAAAGTGAGAGAGGCAGAGAATGGTAGGATGGATGTCAGAGACATAATCAGGGGCCAGACTGTGTTGGCCTTGTGGGAGTTTGCATTTTATTTTATTTTTTAAATTTTTTAATTTTTTTGTTTTTTTGGGAGTTTGCATTTTATTTAGAGTATGTTAGGAAGCTATTGCAGGGTTTTGAATGGGTAAAGTTATTCAGGATTTGAGATCCTGTTTTGGACAGGATCCTTTCTTTGGCATTCTTGCAGAAATTCGGGGTTTCTGTGTTTATTATTCAATTAATAGGCAAGGAAGGATTGGGTATTTAAGAGTAAAAATGAAAATGCAATGACATGTAAAGAAAACAACCATCTCCATCTAATTATGTCACTAGAAGTACATACTGTAAAGGAAAAGTCACAAATTTAACCACATTAAAATTAAAAACTTGAATAACAAAAAGGGTAACAGTACACATTTAAAAGGCAAATTAACAACTAGGGGAAAACATTGTTAACATAGGACAGCATATTATTTTAAATCTATGAATAATTTATAATAAATAGGAGCTGCTAATGGAATAATTGGTATTTGAACAGGCAATTCATGAATAAATGGCTAATTAACATTTGAAATAAAAATTTTATTAGTAAAGAAATAAAGTAAAAGTGAGGTATCATTTTTCACATTTCATATTTTTTAATCTAATTCCCAGTGTTAGAAAATAGAGAAACAGGCAGTACTCTTCACTTCATGGGAGTATAGGATGATGCCATCTTGTTACTGTGCAATTTGGTAGCATGTAGCAAAAATCTTAAATTGTACTCTTTGATTCATTAATTCAATTTTTAAGACTTTAGCCTGAAAAAATAGTAGGACAAGTATACAAAAATGTAAAAGTATTCATCCTAATCTTGTTTATAATAGGAGAAGACCGGAAACAGCTAGTAGTCTCCAAGAGGGGATTAAGTAAATTATGAAACATCTGTAGGAAGGGAATGATACCATTGAAATTATGACTTATATGTATGTGTTGACATCTGTGAAATTATGACTTACATGTGTATGTATTTGTTGCTGTGGAATTTTCTCTGGGGCATACTCGTTTTTTAGTTCACTTACAATGAATTAACTTGGTAAAAGGTTAAAAGTTAAATTTGATTAAAGGTAAAAATTCTAATCTAACAAAGTGTAATGAACATAATGATGAATCAGGACATATTTTCCTAGTTTTCCTGAGGCTTAGAAGAAGGGAGAAATTAGCACTCCTGAAGGAAAGTGTTCAAATAATTCAGAATCTTCTTTTTAATGCCCCTGATTTTATTTCTCCAACTGACTTGTGTTCATGATCATGTATTCGTTTTCTTTACCCTGTCATGTGCTGGGTTACACTGATAATTTGAATGCTGAACCAGCCTTACGTATCTGGAATACATAGTCAGGGTGTGTTATTCTTTTTATAAATTGTTGGATTTTATTTGGTAATATTTTGTTGAGTATTTTTATATCTACATTTATGAGAGAGATTGGCTTATAGTTTTGTAATGTTGTTTTTAACCTGTGTGTTATTTAGAAGTATGTTCTTTTAATGTCCACATAGTTGTGGATTTTTTTACAGCTTTCTTTGTGCTACAGATTTCTAGTTTAATTCTGTGTGCTCTAAGAACATACTTTGTATGATTTATGTTCTTTGAAATTTGTTAAGATATTTTTATGACCCAGAATGTGGTCTTTCTTGGTTCATTGTAAGTTTGAGAAAAATGTGTATTCTGCTTTTGAATGAAGTAGTCTTGTACATGTCTGTTAGATCACACTGATGCTTTTTTTTATTTAAAGCACTTTGTTTTAGGGTAGGATGTAAATAAGCTATACCACAAATTAATTACCTGTTTTTTAGCTTCTCACCTTTCCTTTTGACCATTTTCTTGAAATTCTTCCTCTGTCTTTGTGTTTCTTAATGGAAGTGAGCCTCCTAATCACCTTTTTTTTTCCCTACTTTCTAAAATACACATGGTTAGGCCTGGTCTCAGTCTTGTAAATTAAATCTTTTATTCTGTTCAGGAATGGGATATTGACCAAGGTTGGCTGATAAAGTTTTAAATCTTTACATCTTTACTATTATTGGTAGTGATGGAGTCTTGCTGTGTGGCACAGGCTTATGTCAAACTCCTGGCCTTAAGCAGTTCTCTTGCTTTGGCTTCCCAAAGTGCTGGGATTAGAGATGTGAGCCACTGTGCTCAGCCTTACTTTTAATTTGGACAAAGAGAAAATTTTTAAAAACAAAATTAAATTTAAAAGTTTAATATATTTAAGTAAGCCTTTGAAATTTGGGCTGTTATGAACCTGGGAATTGGAACCAAATTTATCTTTGAGGGTGTTTTGCAGTATTCTTCTTTTAAAAACAACAATTATGGCTGGGCCCTGTGGCTCACACCTGTAATCCCAGCACTTTGGGAAGTTGAGGCAGGTGGATCACCTGAGGTCAGGAGTTTGAGATCAGCCTAGCCAACATGGTGAAACCCCTTCTCTACTAAAAATACAAAAATTGCCTGGGCATGGGGATGTGCCTCTGTAGTCCCAGCTACTTGGGAGGCTGAGGCATGAGGATCACTTGAACCTGGGAGGTGGAGGTTATAGTTGCAGTGAGCCAAGATTGCGCTACTGCATTCCAGCCTGGGTGACAGAGCGATACTCTGTCTTGAAAAAAGAAAAAAAAAAATTCGCAGTAATAATAATAGCTAACAGTTGTTGTGATCATTGCTGTGTGTTTCTTGGGGTAATTGTCTGCATTTCCTTTTAGGCAGGAAGTTATGTTCGTGATGATGCAGTCCCCAATTTAATTCAGTTAATAACTAATAGTGTAGAGATGCATGCCTATACTGTCCAGCGCCTGTACAAAGCAATTCTTGGTGATTATTCTCAAGTAAGTACTTCATTTAGCTTTCTATTTTAGGGGGTAATTTTACCCCCAATTTTTCTGGTATGTCTTTTTTTTTTTCCTTCTCCCTCCCCTTTGGTATGTCTTTATTTTTGACACTCTAGATATGTACAGTTTTGATCTTTATTTTGAGATGACCTATGATTTACATTAAATGTCTCTGGAAAAATTAAAGTCCTTGGCAAATGTTAACTTTTCTTTTAACAGCAACCTTTGGTACAAGTGGCTGCGTGGTGTATAGGTGAATATGGTGATCTTCTTGTATCTGGCCAGTGTGAAGAGGAAGAGCCTATTCAGGTACACCTTGTCACTCTTGGTTAAGTGGGGGAAAACAATGATTTTGGTTATAGTTGAGTAGTGTTTAATGGGGGGTTGAGGTTGATTCTTGAAAACTTTTTAGGCCAGGTGTGGTGGCTCATGCCTGTAATCCTAGCACTTTGGGAGGCTGAGATGGGAGCGTTGCTTGAGCCCAGGAGTTTGAGACCATCCTGGGCAACATGGTAAAACTCTGTCCTACAAAAAACACAAATATTAGTCAGGTATGGTGGCTTCTGCTTGTAGTTCCAGCTACTCAGGAGTGAGACCCTGTCTCTAAAAAAATACTCAACTTTTTAAAGAAGCAAACTAGAATTATATTGGAAAACCTGCCGTTTTTCAAGATGGAACTTATTGAACCATTGTGAGTGGTTGTTTTTTTTTTTTCTTTTTCTTTTTTTTTTTTTTTGAGGCAGAGTCTCACTCTAAGCTGGAGTTCAGTGGCAAGATCAAAACTCACTGCAGCCTCGATCTCCTGGGCTCAAATGATCTTCCCACCTCAGCTCCTGAGTAGCAGTAACTGTAGGCATTCACCAACGTGCCTAATTTATTCTGCTTTTTGTAGAGACAGAGTTTCACTATATTACCCTGGCTGGTCTTGAACTCTGGAGTCAATCAGTCTGCCTCCCTTGGCCTCTCAAAGTGTTGGGATTATTAACAGGCATGAGCTACTGTGTGCCAGCCCCATTGTGAGATTTTAAAACTACTTTAGGCCCTACTCCCTTTCCTAGTAGATTGAATTATTGTTTCTCTTACCCTCTGGCTGATAAGAAGAAATGAGAAACATATCCATGTTCTTATTTGCACATTAAAGGACTGACTTTAAAAGGGGAAATTGTGGCAACAACACTTGAACTCTCTGTATGTTTTTTTCTTCTTCTGTTTCTGTCACTTGAGGCTGTAATATTGCCTCTCAGCCCCAGTGGTCATTTTTCTCTTTTTACCTCCCTCCCACCTGTTTTGGTTGATAGAACAGCTTGGACAGTTACCCTTGCAAACAGGTTGGGTTAGAGGCTTTTGTAATGGTAGGAGTGGCTTTCTGGCCACATCCCCTTACTTGATAAGTGATTTAGATGCGTAATCATGCTATTCATTCTTCATGGTCTTCTTTTTCCTGCTTCTCCTCAGGTAACAGAGGATGAAGTGTTGGATATTTTAGAAAGTGTCCTAATCTCTAATATGTCCACCTCTGTGACACGAGGTTATGCCCTCACTGCCATTATGAAGCTTTCTACTCGATTCACTTGTACTGTAAAGTGAGTATTGAAGAAACATAGGGTGAACAGGTTGTTTTCTGATTTTAAAAAACTTGTTATCATGGAAAATTTCAAGCATAGACAAAAGTAGAGAAAATAATAACATCGATTTGCATTTGCTTATTTCCCTACAATCACAGTGATCAATTCATGGTTAATCTATATTCATCTGCACTTTGTTTCTTCTCTTCTTCTCCTTCTTTTTTTTTGAGACAGAGTCATGCTGTGTCGCCCAGGCTGGAGTGCAGTGGCACGATCTTGGCTCATTGCAATCTCCACCTCCTGGGTTCAAGCAGTTCTCTGCCTCAGCCTCCTGAGTAGCTGGGATTACAGGTGCCTGCCCCCACGCCTGACTAATTTTTGTATTTTTAGTAGAGACAGGGTTTCACCATGTTGGCTAGGCTAGTCTTGAATTCCCGACTTTGTGATCCACCTGCCTTGGCCTCCCAAAGTGCTGGGATTACAGGCATGAGCCACTGTGCCTGGCCCCTTCTTCTCATTCTTTTACTCCACTGTGGATTATTTTAAAGCAAAAAGTTTTGGGGTTTTGTTTGTTTGTTTGTTTGTTTGTTGAGACAGAGTCTTGTTCTCTTACCCAGGCTGGAGTGCAGTGGTGCCGTCATAGCTTACTGCAACCTTGAACTCCTGGGCTTAAGGGATCTTCCTGTCTCAGCCTCCAAATAGCTGAGACTACAAGTGCATGCCACTGTGCTTGGCTAATTTTAAAATTTGTTTTTTATAGAGAAAGCGTTTCGTTTGTTTCCCAGGCTAGTCTTGAACTCCTGGGCTCAAGCGATCCTCTTGCTCTGGCCCCGCAAAGTGGGGGATTATAGATGTGAGCCACTGCACCTAGCCTAAAAGTTATCTTTTTAGAATGAGATTTCTAATACTTTTTTTGTGTTTTTAAGTTGAGAATCTAGTTTCCCACACAAAGATTTTGGTTTATTTGTATTTTATATTTCATTTTATTTTGTTTTATGACGGAGTCTTGCTCTGTTGTCCAGACTAGAATTTAGTGGCTGTTCACTGCAACTTCCGCCTCCCAGGTTCAAGCAGTTCTCCTGCCTCAGCTTCCTGAATATCGGGGATTATAGGCTTGTGCCACCACACCCGGCTAATTTTTGTATTTTTAGTAGAAATGGGGTTTCACCATTGTTGGCTAGACTGGTCTCAAACTCTTGATCTCATGATCCGGCTAAGGTTTTAGTTTAATATATTTTGAATGTCTTAATAGGAATAAAGTCATGAATGTTTTGGTGATTAAATCTTTTAATTCTCCTCTTTTCTGTTTTGAATGAGTAGATTCTCGGGTTAGTTTCCTACCCAAGCATAAGGCAAACTTAGTTTTCATAGTCTTTCTGCTTCACTTTTAAATGTGAAGTCTTAGGAAAAATGATATTGAATTACTTTTAAAATTGTGAACTAGAATAATTTGGGGTCAGCATTTTGAAGCTATGGCCCTTTTATAGGAGATAAAAAATTAAAATGATCAAGAGAGTGAACAATACAAATTTCTTCTGTGGCAAAGTAATGGTACTGTTGTCTAGCAAATTTTAGTAGTGGCATATATATGTATTTTTTCTGCACCATCATTGCTGCAGAATGGGATTGGCATATTTAACAGACAAAAATCTAGAGTTACAATGAGAATAGTATCATGTGAAATGTCAGATAAATGGATAAAGATATTTTGTTTTTGAAAAATTATATGAATTAGGAAAAAAATGAGTATTTCAGTATTTTAAGCAGAAAACTCTGGCTTATTAAACATTCTCTCTATTTGTGAATTTTCTTTCGGATATTTGATATTGTTTGTCATTTTATCCTATAGCCGAATTAAGAAAGTGGTTTCTATCTATGGAAGCAGCATTGATGTGGAACTCCAGCAGAGGGCAGTAGAATATAATGCACTTTTCAAGAAATACGACCACATGAGGTGAGCGAAAGAAACTAAGCAATGTGTGTATCTCCTAGCATCCTGAATAAATTGTCCTGGTAATCCATAAAGAAGATTCATTCCTTGAGCTTTATTAATTGGTCTTCATATCCCTATTTAGTTCTAATTGCTTGGCTGCTTCTGTTTTGTCTCTAAAGAAATAAATTGACTCTCTTCTTTTCATTCTGCCTCCAACTCTTACTGCTTTTTTTGGTATGGAAAGTTTGCTTTCTTTTCTTTTTTTTTTTTTTTTTTTTTTTTTTTTTGAGATGGAGTTTCGCTCTTGTTACCCAGGCTGGAGTGCAATGGTGCGATCTTGGCTCACTGCAACCTCCACCTCCTGGGTTCAAGCAATTCTCCTGCCTCAGCCTCCTGAGTAGCTGGGACTACAGGCATGTGCCACCATGCCCGGCTAATTTTTGTATTTTTAGTAGAGACAGGGTTTCACCATGTTGACCAGGATGGTCTCCATCTCTTGACCTCGTGATCCACCCACCTCGGCCTCCCAAAGTGCTGGGATTACAGGCGTGAGCCACCGCACCCGGCGAGAATTCTTTTCTTACTGCATGGGAAGTAATTCTAAGGAAATGAACCATGCAAACCAGGTCATAATAGGCACCACTTTAACCTATTTGAAATGCAACACCTCTGTTCTTCTGAACTAGGTAGTGAGACTACCACTTACATGTTATAATTAAATGTTATAATTAAAAGCGTGGCCCATGTAATCAGACTGTCTGGGCTTTAGCCTGGCCCCAACACTTACTATCATGGGATTTTGGGCAATTAGTTCATCCCCTGTGCCTCGGTTTTTTCATCTATAAAATGGGAATACTAACAGTACAAACTTCAGGGGCTATGATGAGTTTTAAATGAGAAATACATGTAGAATGCTAAGAATTGTGTCTGGGACTTAGTAAATCACAATAAATGTTAGCTGTTATTATTTTTAGACAGAGTCTTGTTCTGTCACCCAGGCTGGAATGCCATGGTGCAATCTCTGCTCACTGAAACCTCCACCTCGTGGGTTCAAGTGATTCTCTTGCCTCAGCCTCTGGAGTAGATGGGACTACAGGTGCCCACCACCACATCTGGCTAATTTTTGTATTTTTAGTAGAGTCAGGATTTCACCATCTTAGCCAGGCTGGTCTTGAACTCCTAACCTCAGGTGATCTGCCTGCCTTGGCCTCCCAAAATTCTGGGATTACAGGCGTGAACCACCACACCCGGCCAGCTGCTATATTATTATATCCCAAAAAACAAAAACAAAAACTGAGCTGGACACAGTGGCTCATGTCTGTAATCCTGGCACTTCAGAAGGCCAAGATGAGAGGATCATTTGACTTTAGGAGTTCAAGACCAGCCTGGGCAACATAGTGAGACCCCATCTCTATTCTTTTTTTTTAATCTCTTTTAATTTAATTTAATTTATTTATTATTTTAATTCTTAGACCTACTTCTTGAGACCCATCTCTATTCTTATAAAAATTTAATTTATAAAAATATTTTTAAAAACTGATAAGCTGGGTGATTTTTGACCCATTTCGAGTAAGTCACTACTAGCTCTTTCTTTTTCTTTCTCTTTCTTTCTTTCTTCTTTCTCTCTCTCTTTCTCCTTTCTCTCTCTTTCTCTCCTCTCTCTCTCCTCTCTTTCTCTCTCTCTTTTCTTTTCCTTCCTTCCTTCCTTTCTTTCTTTCTTTCTTCTTTTCCTTCTTTCTTTCTTTCCTTTCTTCCTTCTGACAGGGTCTCTCTCTGTTACCCAGGCTGGAATGCAGTACCACAATGACACAATCACAGCTCACTGCAGCCTTGACCTCCTGGGCTCAGGTGGTACTCCTACCTCAGACTTCCAAGTAGCTGGGATTACAGGAGTGCATCACTATGCTCAGCTAATTTTTGTATTTTAGGTTGGTGCTAAATAATTGTGTGTGTGTGTTTATTTTTTACCATTGACAGTAACGGCAAAAGCTGCACTTGCTTTTGCACCAAGCTAATTTTTTTTTCTTTCTTTTTTTTTTTTTTTTTTTTTGGTAGAGACCACATTTTACCATATTGGTCCGCCCACGTTGCCCTCCCAAAGTACTGGGATTACAGGTGCAAGCCACTGAGCCTGGCCATGTCACTAGCTTTCATATTGCCTCTGAAACTGAAAATATAACACTTGCCTTCTCTACTTCAAAATAAACACTATAAAGAAAGTGTTTGAAAACTATAAAGCATTGTACAAACATAAATTTTTTATTGGATGCAGGGTAAATCATAATTATCTATTCATAAAAGCAAATTTCTAAGAATTTCAATTTTCTCAAATTGTATTTGATCTATTCAGCATTATTGCACACACTTGAATGTGATAAAATCACTTTCAAAATTATTATAATTCATAATTTTCACTAATTCAGACAGACATTTTCCCAACCCACACATATTGTTGAGATTTTATTTTATTTTATTTTTTTAAAGATGGGGTTTCACCATGATGGACAGGCTGGTCTTGAACTCCTGACCTCAGGTGATCCACCCACCTCAGCCTCCCAAAGTGCTAGGATTACAGGTGTGAGCCACCGCACCCAGCCCTCGGATTTCTTTTCTTAAAAAAATCACTTGAGGTCAAGAGTTCGAGACCAGCCTGGCCAACATGGTGAAACCCCCTCTCTACTAAAAATACAAAAATTAGCTGGGCGTGGTGGTGTGTGCCTGTAGTCCCAGCTCCTTGGGAGGCAGAGGTGAGAGAATCACTGGAACCCGGGAGGCAGAGGCTGCAGAGAGCTGAGATTGTGTCATTGCACTCCAGCCTGAGCGACAAAGCAAGACTTTGTCTCAAAAATAAAAAATAAAAAAGATACAAGTGTGGCTTCATACACTTGCAGGCATTTGAGTAAGAAGATTCTGAAGTCTCTTCCAACCTCATGCTGAAAGAATTCAGACCAAAAAAAGGCCTTAAGGCAAGCAGATTAGGGTAAATTTAATCAGGAAAAATATGTTAAGCAAAAGCTGTATTTTGGGAAGAAGAGGAACGCATGAGTGGGCAAGGGCCAAGACTGGAAAGACAGTTGTTAAATGAGAAAGAAAAGCCGGGCGCGGTGGCTCACGCCTGTAATCCCAGCACTTTGGGAGGCCGAGGCGGGTGGATCACGAGGTCAAGAGATCGAGACCATCCTGGTCAACATGGTGAAACCCCGTCTCTACTAAAAATACAAAAATTAGC
>CAUYUD010033290.1:0-33985 GCA_963575295.1 Alouatta caraya
CCAGCTACTCGGGAGGCTGAGGCAGGAGAATTGCTTGAACCCAGGAGGCGGAGGTTGCGGTGAGCCGAGATCGCGCCATTGCACTCCAGCCTAGGCAACAAGAGCGAAACTCCGTCTCAAAAAAAAAAAAAAAAAAAAAAAAAAGAAAATCATTGAGGAGAAAGGGTATCTTCCTGAACAGACTTTAAATGCAGACAGAAGTGCCCTATTCTAGAAGACCATGATGCCACAAAGAATATTTGTAAGTAAGGAAGAGATGCAAGCACTGGATTTAAGGTAGGAGGAGATAGGCTAAATCTACTATTTTTTGAAAACACAATTGGGTTTACAATCAGGACTGTCCTTATCCATAAAGCTGCTAATCCCTGAGCTTTCAAGGGGAAATATATCCAACTGCCAGTGTTTGGTTTTACAATAAGAATGCCCCTTTGAGAACGCTTTTTCTAAACTGGATCCATCAATGCTTTGCCCCTGAAGTCAGGAAGTAATTTGCCAGTAAGAGACTGCCTTTTAAAGTCTTTTTAATACTAGGCAATGCCCCTAGCTACCCGGGAGCATGGAAGTTCAACACGAAAGGCATGGAAGTAGTCTTATTTGCCCCTAAACACTATGTTTCTAATTCAGCTTCTAGATCAGGGAACATAAGAACCTCTAAGGAACATTACATACACTATAGAAAGGGTTCTCAATGCTGTGGTAGAGAACCTCAGAACATTATGAAAGTCTGGAAGGATTACACAGTTGAAGATGCCATCATTTTTATAGAAAAAGCCATCAAGTTTGAAATACTTCCTGCTGAAGAAAATCATGATATGCATGATTTCATAGGATTTATGACAGAGCCAGTCAAGGAAATCATGAAAGAGACTGTAGGTATGGCAAAAAAGGTAGGAGGTGAAGGAATTCAAGATATGAATCTTGGAGAAATTCAAGAGTTAATAGAAACCACGACAGAGGAATTAACAGAAGACAACTGGGATGGATATGTGTGCTTTCAAACCAGTGGAAGACAACGAAGAAGTAATGTCAGAAAACAAATTGACATCAGACAATCTGGCAGAAGGGTTCTAATTATTCAGGACTGCTTTTGAGGTTTTCTTGTTTATTTGTTTGTTTTTATCGCATTTTAGGTTTTTGGGTATATGTGAAGAACATGCAAGATTGTTGCATAGGTACACACATGGCAGTGTGATTTGTTGCCTTCCTCCCCATCACCTATATCTGGCATCCCTCCCCAACTCCTGACCCCACGCTGTCCCTCCCCTATTTCCCCCCGACAGACCCCAGTGTGTGATGCTCCCCTCCCTGTGTCCATGTGTTCTCACTATTCAACACCCACCTATTGTTTTGAGACGGAAGTCTCATTCTGTCACCCAGGCTAGAGTGCAATGGCACGATCTCAGCTCACTGCAACCCCCACCTTCCGAGTTCAAGCAATTTTCCCACCTCAGCCTGCCAAGTGGCTGGGACTGTTGGTGTGCACCACCACACCTGGCTTATTTTTGTATTTTTTTAATAGAGGTGGGGTTTCACCATGTTGGCCAGGCTGGTCTCAAAATCCTGACCTCAGGTGGTCTATCTGTGCTGGCCTCCCAAAGTGCTGGGATTATAGGCATGAGGCACTGTACCCGGCCTGCTTTTGACTTTTATGACATAGACCCTTCTATGATACATCAGTGAAACTAAAGCAAATAGTGGAAGAATTGGTGTCATACAGAAACATTTTTAGAGAAATGAAAAGGTAGAAAAGTCAGACAAATTATCGTATATTTTTGTAAAGTTACACGGAATGTGCTAGCCTCTTCTGCCTCTCCTTTCACCCTCTCTACCTCATCTGCCTCTGCCATTCCTGAGACAGTGAGACCAACACTACTCTTCTGCCTACTCAACAGTTAAGATAATGAGGATAGAGGCCTTTATGATGATCTAGTTGATGAAAAGTAAATATACTTTCTCTTCCTTAGGATTTTCTTAATATTTTCTTCCAATATTATATTTAGAATATAATTTATAATACATAAAACATAATGTAAATGCTTCCATTCAACAGCATGCTATTAGTTACATTTTAGGGCATTCAAAACTTTTATTATAGTTCTCAGTTACATAAGTGGGAGCTGAATGATCAGAACACATGGACACATAGTGGGAACAACATGCACTGGGGCCTTTTTGGTGGGGGGAGTTGGTCAGCGTGGAGAGAGAGCATTAGGAAGGGTAGCTAATGGTTGCTGGGGTTAATACCTAGGTGATGGGTTAATCTGTGCAGCAAACCACCGTGACACGTATTTACCTATGTAACAAATCTGTGCATGTACCCCAGAACTTAAAAGTTGAAGGAAAACAAAAGTTTTATTCTAGCAGAGTTTTGACTGCATGAGTGGTCAGTGCCCCTAACCCCTCCATTGTTCAAGGGTCAACTGCATATTAATAAATATAATCAGGACAAGAACAACAGAATGTTTTAAATTATTGCATATTGAAAGTATACTTGTAGGCAATTAGTATAATAAATATATATTACAAGTTACAGGCAAAATAGTGGTTACATTGATTTTTGAATAGTGGACCAGCCTTGCATTGCTGTAATAAACCCCAGTTGGATGTGATATATAATACTGCTGCATTCAATTTGCTAGCTAACAATAGAAACTAAGATTAGAAGGAAAGCATGTGTTTAGCTTAGAATGGTGGTTACAAATCTGGCTAGTCACAGTCAACTGGAGGACTTAAAAACACAAATTTCGAAACCCTAACTGCAGTGAGTTTGGTGTGCTGCTTAGGAACCTACATTTTAAATATGCTGTCTAATGATATGTATGGAGCCAAGTAAGCCCAGCCATCTATTTGTAAAGTGGAATAGCACATTGAGATTATTGGTTTAGTGTTTAAAACAAAAATATTTTTGAGAAGTTTATCAGATTTTTCTTATACATGTGATAGACATGTATTTAGTGTTTCTTATTATTCCAAGATAGAGAAATGAATAATAGTCGCTACCACCTGGATGTACACTGTTTTGTGAACGCAATTATGATAAATGCTATGAGAGAGAGAGATAAAAAGTGTTATAGGTGATCTGAGAATGGACTGATTAATTACCTGGCAGTTTTAAGGAAGCCTTTAAAAAATAACATATTTGAACTGGGTTTTAAAGAATGATATAAATGTCATAAAAAAAAAAAAGTCATCTGCAAATATGGTTTGTTCATAAAATGGAGAGAAGTGGGGGACGATAGGACATGCGGCTAGAAAATGTAGGTTGCAGCTCAATGATGTGTGTGTAGGGCCTTATTTTCCATTCTGAAGCATAGTTAGTGGATTTATATCAAAGGATTTCAAATAGAAGAACATCATGATCAGAGTAATATTTTTAGGATTTATATACTATACTTTGGGGGATGGAGAGTTCTTTTTACCTAGGCTTAGGCAGTAAAAAGTGGTGTAGAAAATATAGCTTCAATTATTTCTTTCATCATTTTCTTCCTTTAGTCCACAAGTCCTAGCCATGCTGTGGTAGCCAACGTTCAGCTTGTCCTGCATCTAATGAAGCAACACAGTAAAGTTTTGTGCAATGATCGAGTTGTCAGCAGTATTCCTTTGGCAAAGCAAGTATCTTCACGAGGTGGTAAAAGTAAGAAGTTATCAGTAACACCTCCCTCCTCCAACGGTATTAATGAGGAGTTGTCAGAAGTCTTACAGACTTTACAGGATGAATTTGGGCACATGAGCTTGTGAGTTGTTGGTTTTTTAATTCAACTTAGCTCTAAAACCTCATTTTTTTTTTAAACTTGTTGACTTTATTAATCTTCCTTTCCTTTGTTCAGCAAGTATAGTTGAGCACAATCCTTACACCAACCAAGTTACTGGGACTTTAACAAACACAACTAATAAGGGTAAAATCTCTCTTTTTAAATACTGTTAAATGTTTTGAAGACCAAGGTTTACATTAAAGTTTTATTTCTTTGAGAACTTGATATACAGTTACGCATCACTGATGACAAAGATGTGTTCTGAGAAATATATAGATGATTTTTTTTTCCCTGTGCTAATGTAAGAGTATACTAAGCTTATGGCCTATTGCTCCTAGGCTATAAACCTGTACAGCATGTTACTCTACTGCTGAACACTATAAACAATTGTAACACAATGGTAAGTATTTGTGTATATAAACATATCTTGGTACAGTAAAAATATGATATTAAAGACCATGGGACCACTGTTGTATATGTGGTCTATTGTTTACTACTACATCATCATTGGGTACCTGGCATTACATTCATTTTAGCTAAACTTAACTGGTAAGTTAGGATGTGAGTATTTGAAGAACAAGATTCATCTCTAGACTTTCCTTTACATATACAGTACTCTTTTGGGGAAAATATGAATTTAAAGAATTATCTTTGAAATTAAGAACTCTTGCATTTGCCTCCAGTGCTTTTCTTGAACTTTCTATTTCGTATTTTCAATTAAAAATTTGTTGCTCTATTCAAAAACTGGATTCATTTTTAAACACATGGAGCAGTAACCCCATAATGAGTAAGGTATAATAGACCTAACCATGAAACATAGAAAACTTAACCATGTTCTACTTCTGGTTTGTATATAGTGATCACCAGCAGCTTACAAAACTTATTCAGGAGTCGCCAACCGTTGAACTGAAGGAGAACTTAGAGTGTGAATTGGAGGCATTAGTGGGAAGGATGGAAGCAAAAGCCAACCAAATAACTAAAGTTCGAAAATACCAAGCCCAGGTAACTCAGTTTTCCTTCACTCAAGTTTCTAATGATTAAGGGAAAAAAAAAACAAAAACACTTTAATTCAAATATTAAATGATGACACTAAGTGTATTATAGATATCTATAGGAGATACTTCTTTACTGAAGATATTTGTTCATTAGGAATTGGTAAGTGGATTAGGAGAGAAGATGCTGTCTTTTAGTCACTTAGCATATTCATCTAAGATACATCTTTCAAATACTGACTATATTTAATATTCTTTATGAATAAGCTTTAACCACTTCTGAGTTTATCCAAGTAAGTCTTTTTAAAAAGCACCTGGGAAATTCTGTTTCCAAAGGAATAAGTCACACATTAAATATGTGAAATATATTTATGTTACTAATCATTTTATATCAGCTGATATAAAATGTAGTATCTACTAGATGCAGTGGTGACATCACACTGAAGGATTTTCATTCAGAGAGAAACATGATTCATGTATTTAAGAGATTACTGTGGTGACTTAGGAGTAGGGTGATGGGATCAAGGCAGAGAGGCTCAGAGACCAGGTATAGATATATCAGAGGTGGTCAGCAAGACGGTGGTTGCAGTTAGGCAGAAGTAAACAGATTTGAGGTGTGTTTTGAAAGTAAAAAAATTATTGGAGTTACTTGCTGCTGGGTATCATGTAGAAGGAGAGGGAGTTAGCCAGGATGGTGATTTCACTGACTGAAATGGAGAAGGCTGAGAAGTTCTGAGAGCAGAACAGGTTTGTTTGGCTGTTGATTGGTAACCATATGATAGACACAGTCAGTGCCAAATGCTTTGAGTATATCATCTCATTTAATTTTCACAAAAGGCTTATGAAGTGGGTGTATTCTTACATTATAGATGAGGATACTAGGCCACATTTTCTCAGAAGTATGCATATATCCTTAGTGAAATTAAATAACTTGCTCAAGTACCAGCTCACTGGGAAAGGGCAGAGCTGGGATGAAACAGGCCTTTTCAACTCTAAAACTTGGGCTTTTTTTTTTTTTTTTTCAAAGTTAATATATGAAAAAAAAAAATACCAGCAAATTATTCCTGTATGAGTAAGGAGTAATGGTGTAATTTGTTACTTACACTAATTGGCCTTATTCTTTTTTTTTTTTTTTTTACACTTTGAAAAATACATTTTAATACAAAAGTTTTGAATGTTAGCATTTAGAAAGTTATTCACAGTGTTATTTACAATCAATTTTAGTATTTTGTGAATAGAGAGATAATTATATACATGGAGCTACCTACAGGTGTTTCTTTACAACTCACAAACCATAACTGCATAGACAAAGGGTAAGAGTTAAAGCCGCTGCAACTCAAAATCATTACGATCAACTTAGATTCTGCAAATTTCCCAGGGTTGAAAAATGCTGGTTAAATCAGGAAAGAGGAGTAGGCAATGAGTGTACCCCACTCCTCCATTTTACATGGTGCTCCCTTACTTAACTGGCGAAGACCTGCACCTGAATTCTAGATAATTTCATATACAACAGGCCTCTTATTACGGATCCATAGCAGATGGTTTAGGGTAGACGTTTCAAAGATATAAATGCTAATGGCCTATCAGTGACTTTCATCACTGCCCTATCTTCGTTTTAATGGTAGTCAAGCGGGATACCTGATCTGAACATGTTTCCTCTATGGCTTTGGTGAAGCTATCTGCAGTGTAAAATCTTACGGTTTGATCAGAAGCCTCATTTTGGCTAGAAACAGTAAAGAGCAGTGCTATGAAGATCAATGGAATGGTTCTGAATGCCTGTTTGCTACAGAAGAATTAGATGAAAGTTTTTTCTTTTCTTCTTTTTTTTTTGAGACAGAGTCTTGCTCTATCACCTAGTCAGGAATGCAGTGGTGCAATCTCGGCTTACTGCAGTCTCCAGCCCCGAGTTCCAGCAATTCTTCCACCTCAGCCTCCCAAGTCGCTGGGATTACAGGCACACACCACAACACCCAGCTAATTTTTGTATTTTTAGTAGAGGCAGGGTTTCACAATGTTGGCCAGGTTGGTCCTGAACTTCCTGACTTCAAGTGATCCACCCACCTAGGCCTCCCAAAGTGCTGGAATAACAGGTGTGAGCCACTGCACCCACCATAGATGAAAGTTTTTAAAAGTCTAATAAAATCAGCCACTTTTCTTATGGTTAAAGCACTAAAAAGCGGTCAAAACATTTTTGAGATGAGAATATAAGGCTTATGTGGCTTTATGATAGATACTGTTAGTCATTTTATTTGATTAAGTCCTTGGTCAGTCATCTATACCTTAATATTTTGTTCTTAAAGAAAAATACAATCCATTTTATGAGTTTCTAGAAATAAATAATGGAGGAAAAATAGATACTACCTGTTCCTAATGGTCTCTCTGGAAATTAGAGCTTTTGCCTGGGAAGATACACATATAGAATGTAATTTAACTTCAAAATATATTTCACCCTATTCTGTCCCTTTTATTTTATTTATTTGTTAATTTATTTTGAGACAGAGTCTTGCTCCGTCGCCCAGGCTGAGTGCAGTGGCACGATCTCGGCTTACTGCAACCTCTGCCTGCCAGGTTCAAGCAGTTCTCTTGCTTGGAACACCAACATGCCAGCAACAGTTTGGCTAAAGTGAAAATAAAGCTCCTTTATTTTAAATTATTCTAAAAACAATGGAACAAAAATAAAATTCTTTTCATAGTATTAATACATTACCATTGTATCTCTTCATCCATCTGGAACTTGCTTCTTTGCTTGATCAGGCTAGTTTCGAGAATGCCTTTCTCCTCTTCCCCAGTTTGTGAAAATCCTTTCCATTCTTCATTCCCCTGTGTCTGATTTTTTGCCTCCTCCATGAGTCCTTCCTTCAGCTCCCCTTGTTTCTCACTCACCCTGTTCTGTACTTTGGCAACATTGCCTTAATTTAGGACAACTAGAATTGATCTGTTTACTCATGTTTACTTGTTTGTATATTGTTATATATATATTTAAGCATATATTTGTTATTTATATTAATGTTTAAGGGTTAAATGACTATTGCAGATTTTGAAGTCTTAAAAACCTAGAATGTATTATTTCAGTTTCACCTAGCATGCGAGTTACCAAAAGAAGGTACCCTTTTGTCCTTTTTGTTGTCAGGAAAAAAAAAAATGTGTTGATTAAATTCTCCTTTTCCTTCCTGCTTTGGTTATTTGATACAGCTAGAGAAACAGAAGTTACAGAAGCAGAAGGAGGAGTTAAAAGCTACTAAGGAAGAAGGAAACAGCAGCAGCCGTTCTTCTGGAATCACAGGGACCACAAATAAGAAAGATTTTACCAAACTGAGACCTGGAGAAAAACGCAGAAAAAACCTTCAGTTGTTGAAGGACATGCAAACCATACAGAATTCATTACAAAGCAGTAGTTTGTCTTGGGATTACTGACTTATAACTAGGTCATAAATTTTATTCAGATAATCTGTACCTCATCAATCAGATGTTGACAATTTACTTCCCAGGTCTGATACTAACTTATGTTGGAATTAATTTATAGCAGGTGTTTAAGGGATCAAGGCTTCATTATACAGGCTTTTTGTGTATGCAGCATGACTCAATGTTAAAGCATTTAAACGGAAACCAGGGGAGTTGAGAAAGCCTGAGAAACCACACATTATCTTGTTTTGTTGAGATGAGTTTGCTGTACTGATATATTGCACTTTGTAAACAGATTACCAGTTTTTCACTTGTGGGTGTGATTTTTTAAAAATAGTTCTTTATATATAATTAGGTTTAAATTTTCAAAATATGAGACTATGCCATAGGCAGTGCTTGCTTGAAAAGTCTCATTTTTAAATCTTTCCCTGGCATGAAGTTCCCACTTCCCCTTTCCAAAGCAACCATTAAACATACTTTTTGTTTCTATTATTGGTGGAGTTTTACTATATTTAAAAATTTATATTTAAGAGGATTTTTATTTTGCTTTTTGGCATTTGACTTTTATCAGTATTAAGTGGACTGTATTGCTTTTTAATCTATTAATTTTTTAAAGACAAGCAATTTTAAGTTACATCTGTAAAAATTATAAAAGGATTTTTGAAAGTATAAATAAATCATCAGCAAAATGAGATTTTAGAAAAAAGTGTATGCTGTGAGCATACACCTTCACAATTCTTAAATAATACCTGTTCCGTAATCATGATATTCACTCAAGACATAGTGGTTTTTAATCTCAAAACTTAGAGAACTCTTTGAATTATTTGCTTTTACAGGTGTACAGTATGAGTGGAATATGAACTGTGCACATAATTGTTATCCTACTGAGATAAATTATAATTTCAACTAGATCAAGATGTTAACCTTTTATAAATTGATGTCAATAAAGCACCTTTTTTAAGGAAACACTGAAACTTCCCTTAACAGCCTATTAATAAGGGCTTTGTATAAGCTGTGAAAAAAATGCATTTCTAAATAGGACATCAGTGTATTGATGACGAGAAAAAACTAGTACTTAGTTGCCATTCTCATGCTTACATAGAAACAGAGCCGAAGAATATTAGATTTCCTCATGATATAAGGTAATCCAAGAGTGCAAATGAACATGTTAGCCACATATTAAAGGAATTCCTTTTACATGCCTCCCCTAGAATTGAGATAAAATTATTAGATTATATCCAGACATCCAGCATGAATTGTCATGGCTTCCTGGGCACCAGGCATGTCAAGCTTTTCTATAGTAACAAGTTTTAATTTAGGATCCTTAAATAGATTTTGGGTATTATTTGTGACTCTCCTGAAATAGTAAACTTGGGTTGGTTTGTCCAGTTTTCTAATGAGTAGGTTTGTAGCTTGACTGAATTAATCATGAGCCCATAGCCACCAGGAAAGTGAGAAGCAGTGCTCTGGTGACATGATAAATATATTTGTTAACCACCATTTCAGCTATTAAAAACTGCTGTTCTCTCCTTGTTTGAATTTCAGGTCACTAAATTGTATAACCGTCATTTGAATTGTAGTGGTTCTGAGTCCTCATTAGAAGGGTGACTGAATGATGCCAAAGCCCACCCTGTTTCTCAACTAGGATTCAAACTGATGTAACTACTCCAGTTTTTTGTACTCAGGTGAGAAGTGAAAACAAAATACTGCTTCAGTTTTCTTATCTGCAAGTTTACAGTAGAGGAATGTCATCCATCCACTTATGTTGTAACAGAGCTTTATTGCAGTTCAAGTAAGAAAAGTATGTTTACAGACTTGTGGTTGACATGTGAATTGTTCATTCCAGTACAGTGTGGTGAACTGCAGTGGTAGTAGCCATATACACAATGCTGTGGGGGCACAGAGGAAGGTGGGGATGTCAGAGAAGGCAGTAATGAATCAGGTAACTTCCCAGAGGAAGAAATGCCTAAACTCTAGAAAATAGGCAGTAGTCTCAAGGGAGAACAGTTGTTCCAGGTGCACAAGATAGACTGAACAAAAGTGGGGAAGCAGGAACCTGCAGATTACATGAGGCAATTGTGAACCGCAGAGTAGCATTGGTACATAAAAGTTGAGGTATGCAGAGACTAGGTCGAAGGTGGCTAAGGAGTTTCAATTTAATCATACTGGTCTCTGAATTTTGCAACCATAATGATAAAGGGAAAAAAATTACACCAGCACAACCAATAGACATACAAAGTTATGAAACATGTAACTGTCAATTCAAATATTTAAAGTTTTGTTTGTGTAAATATGTAAAACAGTGCTAGTATTCCCCCTTCCACACACACCAGTGGTAAATCTTAAATGCTCAAGTGTATGTACTCCATATTGCGGACTTCTGCAAAAGTTGAGGGGAACCACTGGCAGGTTCTTAACAGAGAAGTGATAGGGTTGTACTTAGATTTCCCTGGCTTTTGATAGGAATTTGAAGTGGATGCAAGTATATTAAGACTACAGGCTTTAAATTCTTGATCTCTTCAGCCATTCTACATTCTTTTATGTGGTGTTAGACTAAGATAGTAAGGGTTTAATGAGGAAAATGGCAGATGCGTTTCTGAAATATTTGGAGTAAAAAACTTAATTTTAATACTGATTTGCTAACCTTTAAATGTCTAGTTAAAACGCTTCTATTTCACACAATTTACCAAATAAATCATTCTGGTACCAATTTTGCTAAATTGGATAGAAACTGTAGGTCCTCATCGCAAGACCAAGATGGAGGCTAAGTCTCAGACTCCTTGTATAGTGAATTAGTGAGTGAAAAAATGCTATATATTTTAATTGTTTGATTTGGGTGTTGGTTAAGGAAAAATGGGTACAAATTGAACATTTTCATTTGGGGTACATATTCCTCCAATAATTTGCAAATATTTCTAGGGGACAAAAGAAAATTAAGGCAACTTTGGACAAGAACAAAATTTAAAAGTCAGTTGGAATTTCTTTTAATTAAAAGACCAAGGGACAAGAAGCTCCTTTGTTACAGTACATTACATATGGCTCTTATATAGAGTAAAACAGACATCAGAGTCAAATGTTTCTACCAGCACCAAACTCTTACTTGTAGCAGGTGAACAGTGAAGCAAGACTTCTTTTACTGGCTTTGAGATTGTAATACATCTTTTACATGCAGTATGTTCTTTGGTACACTAAATCATTCAGTGGAATTACAGAATTTGCAAAGGAAAGAAATGTAATGTAAAATTTGAGCATAGTACTTCTCACCATAAGCTGTTTATACAGACTTGAGAAAAAAAAAATGTCAATCCTAGTAAGATTTTTAAATACTTCTTAAAAACTTGCCAGTTAGCTTCTGTGTGTTTAGACACACAAAGCAAGTGAAATAAAGTGGAGTAAATCATTAGTTTTTAAAATACCTTCCATAGTGTTTCTGGTAACTGGGCTAATATGAAGGACATGGAATTCTCTGAACTCCTGTATGGCTACTTTCTCCCCTTCATCTCCCCCCAAGTAAATCTATAAGGCCTCCCATTTTGTATCAACTTTCTAATGCACCTTAAGTATGTAAATAATGACAGCAGTAATTTTCAACTATGACTATGCCATAATATCTTCAACGCTTTGCCTTTTATTATATGAAGAATATGGAAGTTAAAAATTGGTCAAGGTAAATCAATTACTGCAAAAAAAGGAAACCCTAGAATGGAGAAAGGGATATCAAATGATTTTGATCTGTCATGGCATCAAAGCCCAATATATATGATGCCACAGAATTTCAGTGTTGGTTTGAAAACTGTTCCTCTGTATAGTGACCAGATTGTATTTCTAAAAGGGTTTTAATATTACGAGATGGCAAGATTTGTAACAGTATTTTCCTTTTAATAATAGAAATTTGTTCCCACTGTGAATTCAGGATTGAAGTATTTTAATATTCTCTGGATACTTAAAAGATTAGTGTCATAATCATGTAATTACATATGGAGTTATTTATTTCACTTAAGCCACCTGCACTGTTACAGTTCTAAACTCATCCTAGAGAGATTTAAAATAAATAAAGTGAACTTTCTCTCATAGATGGGTTCTAAATTTGGAATACTTTCTACTCAGAGCTGCCAGTGTAATCAAGAGTGTGTAGCAGTGATGCCCCTGATTATACAATTCTTTATACAACAGTTTGGACTGGAGTGACACACTGTGCAGGAGAGCTGGCTCTCTCTGAGGATGAGGTTGATCGGTTGGAAATCTCTCTCTGTAGTTCCTCTACTTTTTTCTGAAGCTCTGCTCGTTTAGCAAGAAGTTCTTTGTATCTGTGGTGAATAGGTTCCTGTAAGAGCAAAATATAGAATCATTCAACTAGGCAATCCTGCCCAAAGCCAAGGTCAAATCATTCCCTAAATGTTTCAGTGTATGCTTTTTCAGCTGTTGGAACTAGTGGCGCCTTTCCAACCCATCAGTGAAGTTAAATACAGAGACTTCGGACACCACTACTCTCTTCACGGGCTTTCCCAGTGCCCCTGAGTACTTCCAGAGAATACCTACTATGTAGATGCTCCTGAAACTGGTACTTTACCAAATACAACAAATATAAGACAATTAAAAAACAGTAGTCAGAAGATTCCCTATCAATTAGTTGTAGGTTTTTAGCCTTGAACAGTTCTAAGTAATTAATATTCCATAACATATTCAGAGTACACCAGAATTTAGTTCAGCTTTTAACTTTACTAAAGCTACTTTCTTCAGCTTATTAAAACAAGTCCCCTAGAGGTTATCCAGACAGAGGCGGGAAGAGGCGAAAAAAACAGAGAAGTGATTTGTCCAATGTCATACAAGCAGTCCTAAGAACCAGGTATACTGATTATCCTGCCCCAGTTATATTACCTTTTCTGCTATACTGTTGTACCTACCAGTGGGTAAAGTTTTAAATACGCACAGATAATCTTTCTAGCTGCTTTTAACAAAACAAAGTTGCATTGCATGAATGAAAACTCCCATTGTGTACTGTACAGCACGTACCTGTGGTTTCATCCGTGGATTCCACCTTATGTAATATCCCACCCAGAGCTCTAGGTGGCGCATGCTGGCTACTGGATAAAGGACATGACTGGAATAGCTCCCATAGAGAGGATTAGTGAAGTCTTCCAGCTGGCTATTGATGTAAGACCACAGTGACACAGTCCTTTTAGGAAGATTCTGTAGGCAGGAAATACAGGTAAAGAGTCTCCACCACATAAGCCATTTACACTTTAGATGAAATTTGTAAAGAAGTATTTTGTAGTCATTAAAATCTCTTTAGCGAAATGGAGACTTCAGTGATAAACCAACTTATATAAAATCAGAAGGTACTGGAAAACAGTCCCCAGTTCCTCAAAGACATAACATATGACCCAGCAATTCCACTCCTGTACATATCCAACAAAACTGAAGACAAATGTCTATACGAAAACTTTGGTGCTGCTTTGAACATCTGTAACAGTCATAACGGCCAACAAGTGAGAGCAACCCAAAAGTCGTTCCAACTGATGAATGGATAAGTAGACTATATCTACACAATGGAATATTACTAAGCCATAAAAAGAAACGATACATGCTATAAAATGTATGAACCTTGAAAACATTAAAGGAGCAAGGTTTACATATTAAATGATTCCATTTATATGAAATGTCCAGAGGCAAATCCAGAGACAAAAACATTAGTGTTTGGCAGGCATGAATGGGGAGTGACTATTAACAGGTTTTCTGAGGTGATGAAATTTTCTAAAATGAAAATGTAGCAATGGCTATGCATCTCAGATACACTAAAAACCAGTAAACTGTAAAATGTACTATGAAAGTAAATTTCATGGTATGTAGATTATTATCAGTTTAAAAATACCAGATATAGGTGATGGGGAGGAAGGCAGCAAATCACACTGCCATGTGTGTACCTATGTAACAATCTTGCATGTTCTTCACATGTACCCCCAAACCTAAAATGCAATAAAAAGTATATTAAAAAAAAAAAAAAAAAGAATGGATCCTTCTGTAGAGGGTAAGCATCCTAGGTGTCTTGGTCTGGTTCCCTAGGAGTAGACCCTGAGAAGAAGACTTGTGTGCCAGTGATTTATTAAAGAAGCGCTTCAGTGTGATCTCTAAATTAAGTGGGAGAAGCAGGACAGGGAAGAGGAAGAGGCCAAGCAAGGATCCAGCTTTACTTAAAGGCCTAGCCTCTGCCTGGCCTTGTGGGAGAGCTCTGGATGGTAACTTACACTTCAAAGTTTATTCTAAGTGGTGACAAGAGAGTCAGGTTTTCCAACAATGGCACTATTAGTTAAGAGCTGTTGGACACATAGAGGGGAAAAACACACACTTGGGACTTTCAGATGGTGGGGCATGGGAGGAGAGAGGATCAGGAAAAATAACTAATGGGTACTAGGTTTAAAACCTGGGTGATGAAATAATCTGCACAAGAAAATTCCATGACACAAGTTTACCTATGTAAAGACCTGCACCTGTACCCTTGAACTTAAAAGAAAAAAAATAAACAAAAACAAACGAAAGAATGTCCCTTGGTGGGGCAGGAGTGGTTGGTTAATATCCAGGCACTTCTAGATGCCTGTCTTTGCAGGCAAAGTGGCTTCCATAGCCCAAGAGAAGTCCTCCTGAGAGAGTCCCAGGTGTGGTGTCAGTGGCATATACACACAGAAGCCAGAGAATGGGTAACAGGAACTGTGGAAAAAATTGGAGGGGACCTGGGCATTCACAATATCTATTAATCAGGGCTTTTGGGATTCACAGAAATGGGATCGTGGGGACTAGGGATAAGATAAACTTATTTCTGTTATTAAGAGAAAGATCTAGAGAAATTTTAGTTAATAAGTGGATCACAGTCATATTCTGATACTGCTGGAAAAATGTTTGCTAGACTACACTGCTAGAACTCAACTCATTCATTAAACACAGATGGTTTTCTGTTCTGTTTTGGAAAGTAAGGCTCACCTGTAAAATTTGACATGTTTACAATAGTACTTTAATGACTTGGTAGTAGGCACTCTCTTATTTTTTCCTCATCATATCCACCTAGAGTTAAAAGTTCTTTGCTATTGGCAAAGAGTCTGTAAAATACAGAACTAGTTTTTTTTTTTTCTTCTCTACCTCATACTAATGGTGTTTAATGAAATTTACCTTTGCTTAGCAGACATCAAAATAACTGAGCATGTTGCTTCGCTTAATGAAAATATCAGGTAGAGAGTTGCTTGGTGTAGGGAGCTAAGCCCCTGTTACGTAAGATATGTGTTTTCTGAGAACAGAAATGCAAACATTGAAGTGTAGTCCTGTAAACACAGTATACGAACATTCTTTGGAGAAGAAGCCAGTATGGTGACAATTAGTGGCAAACAAACTGTGTTTCACTGGAAAAGGAACATAAAGTTTAATATTTACGAGGTAAAAGTAAGTCTTCCTTGCTAAACTAAAACTACTGTCAACTATAGAATTCCTTTTAAGTTTTCCTCAGTGGCATTAATGTTCAATGCACCTGCCTGTTGTTTCTCTGAAGAACCTTCACTAATATGGTAGAATGGTCTATTTATTAGGTACTTTGTGCTTAGATATTATATGAGGGAGAAAAGAAGTAGAAAAACAGTTTGCTTCTAAGAAATCCATAACACAGGTGAGGACAAACCATTGGTTGGACCTATAAAAATAATAGCCATTGGGCATGGTGGCTCACACCTGTAATCCCAGCACTTTTGGAGGCCAAGGCAGGTGGATCACAAGGTCAGGAGACCATCTTGGCCAACATGGTCAAACTCCGTCTCTACTAAAATACATACACACACACACACACACACACACACACACGCACACGCACACGCACACGCACACACTAGCTGGCCATGGTGGTGCATGCACACCTGTAGTCCCAGCTACTCTAGAAGCTGAGGCTGGGGAATCACTGGAACCCGGGAGGCAGAGGATGCGGTGAGCCGAGATTGTGCCACTGTACCAGCCTGGTGACAGAACAAGACTCTGTCTCAAAATAATAATAGCTATAAGTTATTTTGTTGGCTGTTGTCTCTGCCAGGTATTGTACTAGACGTTTTGCTCCCATAACCTAATCTAATCTTCACCACAGCATTACAAGTTATAAATTATTATTTTCATTTTTAAATGAGGAAAGTGAGGCTTAGACAAAATAAATTGCGTAGGATAAAGTAACTTGTTAGTACTTGATTAAGGATTTGAATCTGAACCAAAGCCATCTTTTTACTCAACTAACTGCTTAAGAATAGAGTCAGAAAGCTTGGCATCCAAATTAAAATCTGACACTCAAACAAACACACAATGACCATTAGAGTTTACTTTTTAAAAAGCTGTATTTGAAGCAAAAGGTCAGTGAAGAAACCATGTGCTGATCAGGGCCGCCATTATAATATTTAAAAGTGATAGGAAGGAGCAGAAGCCCTCAAGTTTTGCTTTGCTTTTGTCTTTACTGACAGATGGAGGGATCTTCAAATCATAGGAGGGTGAAACAAACATGGTTACTGAGAAATCTAAGTCTACACAAGTAAAGATACTTCGATACAGCACCTAACAGGTTTAAATGAGCTCAGATCTCTTGCTAAATGAAATATGCCCTTGAAGACTTGGACAACCTAACACAGATCAATACTCATAGTCCCTCCTAGCCCCTGTATAACAGTGTATATTTTAATTTGTAAGTACATATGTATTTGTATGGTTATGCCAAGATTTATTTTTCTATCTACACTCTAAGCTCTAAGTCTGTTGTTTCTCCACCCCCTGCCCCAGTTCCTCTGGTAGCTAGTACCTCTGGAAGTTAGTTGGGACTCAGCATCTTTTCAAACAACAAGGGAGTCTGCTGAATCCTTGCATGTGGCCTCTGAGAAATCAGTGAGAACTGAGGATGGTAATATCTGTCTGATTTTGAAAAAGATGTTGATGACAAGCAGAGAGCACTTTTAACAAGAAGTCACAAACTGGTGGCTTATCGGACAGACACATAAAGCTGGTAAGAATCTATTATCTAGTACAGAAGAGGCTACTGAATCTGAGTACTTTTAGGGACAGGTATCTTCTAGTTCATAAGTTTCCATCTCCCACTGTTGTGTTCCCCAATTTTATCCCATGAGTAATTCTTGGTTGCATCTGTGATTTAGAGTCCAATAGATTGTTGACGTTGATCCTGTGCAAGGTTCTAGAATACATAATGGCAAGACTAGATAGTCTGTAAAAATTTGGAAATAAGAGAGAGTAATCTATAAGACACAGGGCATACAGTTTTCAATGAACTCCTTTCTGCGATAGTACTTAGCAAGATAATACAGTAAACTGGGACAGTGGAAAACTAAATAATTCTATTAGTGATACAGCCTAGACAACATGATTATTAATGATACAAGGCACTGGTACATCATGATCACATCTAATTTTCCAATATGTTTCTAAGTAAGATACTTGTATACAGTATTTCTTAATTCATTAATTCTTTTTGGTATTTTCAGACTTTCTATTTTGGTAGTTGAAGATACAGTACTCAGAATCAGGATAATATTCAGGATCTAATAACATATTAAGTGATTGGGGAGATAAGTTTCTTAAAACAGAATAGAGACAGATGTTAACCTCCCACAACAACATGTCATAAAAAACCCAAGCACTCTCCTACATGAAATATGAACATATTTAAAATTTTCTCTTGAATTATCACCAACATTTCCACTCCTACTCAGTTTTTCCCATTCAGTCTGTTTAAGGATAGCACATCTTAGGTTCTAAAGAGAAAGGTCATATATTTTCTATCTTGTCACACTCTTTTAAAAACAGTATACAGGGGAAATAATCTTAATAGTGTGCATGGTTCTACTTCTACCTCAGGATGAATTGGATGGTTCTATTAGTGTTGGTCAGAGACCTTGGTTTGATAAGACATTGATCTGTGTGATCTTGAAGAAATCATGCCTCTGAGCCTCTTCCTCTGAAATAACGTTAATATTGCCTACCCTAGAGGGTTGCTGTGAGTCTCATGTGAGAGTGTATATAATATCTACCCTATACTGAATGCTTTATGGGCCAGCACTGTGCTAAGCTTATCAGATGCATTATTTTATGTGTACTCCACAGTAAATCTGGTATCAGCTGGGTACTTTGTTGCTGCTCTAGTTCCAGAAAAAATCAAATCTGAAAATTGAAAATCCTTCTCAGATTTCTGCTAATTCTCAAGGACATTATTTTTAAGGGCTAACTCAGCCTACTGGATCCTCCATTGGTTGCCAACTATGTTTTAAAGAATGACAATCTCTTCTCTAGTTTCTTTGTCACAAATCACTCACACCAGTCATTCTGAGTTTAAAATATGATGCTGATGATTTTGTAGTGTCATAGGGAAAAATTATAAATATATGGTACAAAATTTCACCTTCTTGCTGGCTACTGACTCTTAACAACCCCTACACGTTTTTTTAACCTTTTTTTCTTGTTAGATTCTCCTAGAATTTCAAATTGTTATCTTCTATTATGCAAAAAAATTATCCTATTTAAAAGTTTATGGATATTCAGGCTCTTGAGATCCTACTTTCCATGTCATTATTTGCAAATATAGTTTTTTAAAAAAGTAATGCTACATTTATCAGTGTAATACATTTGTAGAGGTAAAAATCAAATGAGACAAATAGGAGAATTAAAAAAATATATATGCTCTTCTGTCCCATTTGTCCTTGTTCTCCAGTCCTACTCTCCTAATTTATCAACTTCAGCTTTTTTCTGGTTTCTTCTGTAATTGTCCAGCATCTTTAAAAATACTTATGCCTGGGCCAGGTGCGGTGGCTCACACCTGTAATCCCAGCACTTTGGGAGGTCGAGGTGGGCAGATCACGAGGTCAGGACTTCAAGATCAGCCTGACCAACACAGTGAAACCCCATCTCTACTAAAAATACAAAAATTAGCTGGGTGTGATGGCAGGCGCATGTAATCCCAGCTACTTGGGAGGCTGAGGCAGAAGAATCGCTTGAATCTGGGAGGCGGAGGTTGTAATGAGCCAAGATTAGGCCACTGCACTCCATCCTGGGTGACAGAGCTAGACTCCGTCTCAAAAAAATAAATAAATAAATTATGCCTGTGTCTCTGTTTTTTTAATTTATCAGTCTTAGTATTTTTTAGCGTTCCCATGTTGGTAGTTCAGGACATTGCCATTTCAACACACTCCCTCCACACACACACACACACATTATCTCATACTGTTCTCTCAATATTAGTTTAATACAATTTTTAATTAACTCAATACCAGTTTCCACATTAGTGAATAGTTGAATATTATTTATTGGTTAGCCTAGTAGTATACCATTATTTTCTTTTCCAAATTTATTCCATTACTGTACTATTTTTATCATTCTGTTTCTATTACTCTATTTTCTATTTTTCCAAAGGCTCCAATAAATCTGATATTTTTTCAAATGTGAAAACATAAATAACACACTACAGATTTTTTTCTCATCTGAAACAAGGCCTCCTACTCCTCCATCATTCTTCAGTCTCAGCTGGTTTCACTCTAGGCCTCATGAACAAAAGTCATCCTGGAATTTCCTTTAATCTTCTTCATTGCTCAGTCCTATTTCTAGAATACCATGTTGTTGTCCTCCTCTTCCCCTTCTTCCTCCTTCTCTCCTTTGTCCTCCACCGCTTCTGCTACTACTTCTCTTCTTCTTCTCCTTCTTCTCCTCCTCCCCTCTTCCTTCTCCCCCTCCTCCTTCCCCTCCTCCTCATCCTCCTCTTCCTCCTTCTCCTTCTTTCTTCTTTCCTTCTTCTTCCTTCTTCCTTCTCCTTCTCCTCCTCCTTCTTCCTCTTGCCGCCACTGCCACCGCCTCCTCCTCTTCTTCCTCCTCCCTCTCCTTCTTCGCCTCCTCTTCTTCTTCTCCCTCTTCTTCTCCTCCTCCTCCTCTTTCTACTTATCTTCCTCTTATTCTTTCTTCTTCCTTTTTCTTTATTCTTCTTCTTCCTCCTCTTCCTCCTCCTCCTCTTCTTTCTCCTTCTTCCTCCTCCTTCCTCCTTCCTCCTGCCACGGCCACCTCCTCCTTCTCCTCCCCTTCCTCCTCCTCCTCCCCTTCTTCTTCCTCTTTCTTCTTCTTCCTCCTTTTTCTTCCTCCTCCTCCTCCTCCTCCTCCTTCCTTTTTCCTCCTCCTCCTCCTCTTCTATCTCCTCCTCCTCTTTCTTCTTCTTTTGTAGCTAACATTTTTAAAATTTTATTTTTATTTTAATAGTTTTGGGGTACAGCTGTTTGTTTTTGTTACATGGATAAATTCCTTAGTGGTGATTTCTGAGATTTTGGTGGACTCATCACCTGAGCAGTGTACTCTGTAGCTAATAAGTAGTCTTTTATTCCTCACTGCTTTCCCATTCTTCCCCTTAGCAACATCTGCAAAGAAGGATGCCATGTATTCTCCTTTCTTAGTTTATTCCCTTATTTCGCTGAAGGTGATTTTTCAGCATCTGTCTGGAAAACAGTGCATGGAAAATAAATTTTTTGAATTCTTACATGCTTCAAAATGCCTTTATTTTATTCTTACATTTGATTGATAATTTGTTAAGAATATTATGTATCTTTCATTTGGCTGGAATAGTGATCACTGAATGTATCTCAGACATCCTCTCTATACTTTTATGGTTCCCTGTTTCATGAGTTCTGTCTTTCCAAGGTATGATGCAGAATATACTTTTCACGAGCCTCCTTTGCAACTATTGTGCAGTTATGTGACTTCACCCAATAAGACAAACTATATACAAGATTTCCACTAAGAGACACATAACTTGAGCTTTGAAAGGGGCAAGACTTTTGCTGGTGAAAGTTCAGGGGCAGCAGTTTCACTGGTGCTGGTAATAGGAGTAGTTTTGGTGAATTCTAATGCAAGGTTGATGGAGGAATAAAGTTTTCTTACCAGAGTGGTTCTTCAGTGTGGCTCTGGGCCTTGGTACTGGAAGCCTAAGCTTGAGCTTGTTTCTCTAGCCCTACCAGTGATTCAGTGAGCTACCTACTGTCCTTCAAATATTAATTTCTTGTGGTTTACTGTGTGCATTTCTTTGTTTGCAACTAAGGCTGATACAGCTAGTATAGAGTTCTAGACTGAGAATAATTTTGCATCAAAAGTTGAGACATTTTCCTCCACTAGCTGTGAATATCTAGTGCTGCTATTGTCATGTGATGCCCATTATTTTCTTTTTCTAAATTTTTATTTTAAGTTCTGGGATACCTGCGCAGAACATGCAGGTTTGTTACATAGGTATACATGTGCCATGGCGGCTTGCTGAATCTATCAACCTGTGATCTAGGTTTTAAGCCCTGCATGCATTAGGTGTTTGTCCTAATGCTCTCCCTCCCCTTGCCTCCCACCCCAAAACAGGACTTGGTGTGTGATGTTCCCGTCCCTGTGTCCATGTGTTCTCCCACTTATGAGTGAGAACATGGGGTGTTTGGTTTTCTGTTCCTGTGCTACTTTGCTGAGAATGATGGCTTCTAGCTTCATCCATGTCCCTGCAAAGGACATGAACTCATTCTTTTTTTATAAAAGCCCATTATTTTCTAAGGATCTGTTTATGTGTGTCTCTCTGTGTGTATGTGTGTCTTGTAAGCTTTCCAACTCTTCTCTTAACTTGGTAACATTTCTAATGATGTTTCCAATTGTAATTTTCTTTCATTTATTGTGGTAGGCATTCTGGAGCACTTTCCTTATGGAAAATTATTTCCTTCACTTCAGGGAAACCAAATCTATTTTAAAATAGTATCAATATTCAGGATTTCTGGAACTCCTATTAGATGTTGGAAAGCTGAGTGCAATTCTCTAATTTTGTTATTGCATCTTTGTTATTTTCTATCTTGTTTTACATTTTAGTTTACTTTCCTGGATTTCTCAACTTGAACTGCCATCCCTGCTTTTGATTTTTTAAAATTCTATCTAAAATATCTTTCATTTTCAGAAGATCTATTTTTATTCTAGGACAGTTTCCAGTTTTTAAAATAACAATTTTTCAGGGCTTTAGGTTTATGGCAAAATTGAGCAGAAGGTAAAGAAATTTCCCATATGCCCCTCGGCTCCTACTGATACATAGCCACCAGCAACATTCTCCAACAAAGTGGTACATTTGTTGCAATTAATGAACCTACATTGACACAGCATTATCATCCAAAGTTCATAGTTTACATTAGGGTTTACTCTTGGTATTGTACATACTGTGGGTTTGGACAAATGTATAATGGTATCAATTTATTATTATAGCATTATACAGAGTATTTTCATTCCCTAAATATCCTCTGTGCTTTACCTATTCATCCTTTCCTATGCCCTAGACCCTGGCAACAACTGAAGTTTTACTGTCTCCCTAGTTTCAGTTTTGTTGGTTGGCTTCAAAAGCTGATCTTCCAGGGATTTTGTTGGGTAAATTACCTAGCTTAGTTTTGGTATCCTCTGCAATTAATGCAGGCTTTAACTTTCTGTATTCTGATATGTCAGTTACTACTCTTCCATCTATTTTTTTCAGCTGTCAAATATTTGCTGAAATAATTCCATTTACCATTATCTCTTCTCTTATTCTCCATGTTATGGCTTTATAGCATTTTAATTTGTCAATTTTCATTCTGATATAATTTTGGAAAGGTTAAAAATATAAACATATGGTAATCCTATATGTAATTTAAAAGTCTTCTTATTTAATTTTTTAAACAATGACAAACATTTATCGAGGAATTGTCTTAGCTATTAAAATAATGAAATGATCCACTTATCACACCTATGAAGAAGGCATGATTGTCTCTTTAACACTTGAGAGAATGAGATTCAGAATGCTTAAATAGCTTGTCCAGAGTTATATCCACTTACCAGGTGGCAGAACAAAAATTTAATTTCAGACCTGTCTGATATTGAAGGCCATGCTAAGAAGAATATAGCTTAGTACATTGAATATCTGACACACTGCAAGTTCTCAATGATGGCAACTTTGAGGATGTGAACTCATAAGTTCAATGTTTTAGATAGATTTTGTTTCTAGGATGAGTAGGGTAATAAGATTGTCCTTATACACAGCACATAATTTGGATCTAAGAAGGCCAAGAATATAGGTTAAGAATGCTACCTTTATATAGGTATGTGTATATATATATATATGTGCACATATATATATATATATATATATATGTGTGTACTTATATATGTATAAGTATACCTTTATATAGGTGTATATGTGTGTGTGTGTGTGTGTGTGCATACTTATATATATACCCCCAGAACTGTAAGATAAGTTTTTATGTTGTTTAGACAGTAATTTTGTGACAATTTGTCATAGTAGCAATAAGATATGAATATACTTACTAAATAAAATAAAGCTTTCCCTCTCTTTCTCTCTCTCTCTCTCTCTCTCTCTGTGTGTGTGTGTGTGTGTGTGTATGTATGTATGTATATATGTGTGTAACTTACCAGATGAAAAGGGTGGTAAATGCTTACTTGGGAGCATATGGGAAAAGGAATATGAATGGTTAAATAGTAACCACAGAGGTGAAAGCCATCTGGGAAAGGAAGGAGTAATTGAAACTGCAAAGGCACTGCTTTATTCTCAGGGTGGGAAGGAATCTATTTTCATCTTGTACTCAGATAGGACAGTGAATCTTCTCGTACCAAGAAGTTTTAAATGCCCCTAATTTTGCTACCATAAGAAGAGTACATAGGCACTGTCACAGGGCCACCAAGCTAGAGAAAACTGAAGCACTTAAAACATAAGCAAAAGTCAATTCTAGTGGAATGAGAGAGTTAGGAGCTGGTGTTGTTCTTTGTATATGGGAAAGAACAAATTTTCATAGTATCATCTGATGAACGCTGTTTCTAAAGTGACTCATCTATCACAGGAGTTGGGTCTAGAAGTTAGGTGGGAGGAGATCATAGGTAGCACCAGTAGGAAAGTGAGACAGTAGGGGGAAAAGCAGCTATAGTTTGACTGTCCCTGCCAAAACTCACATTGAAATTTAGGCTGGGTGCAGTGGCTCACACCTGTAATCCCAGCACTTTGGGAGGCTGAGGCAGGAGGATCATTTGAGGCCAGGAGTTCAAGATCAGCCTGGGCAAAATAGTGAGACTCCCATCTCTACAAAACATTGTAGAAGAAATTAGATGTGGTGGCTCACACCTCTTGCTTCAGCTACTCAGGAAATTGAGGCAGGCGGATCCCTTGAGCCCAGAAGCTTAAGACTGCAGTGAGGTCTGATTGTGCCACTGTATTCCAGCCTGGGTAAGAGAGAAAGGCCCTGTCTCTAAAAAAATTAAAAATAAAAAAGAAAGTTAATTGTCATTTATTACGGTTTTAAATGGTGGGGTCTTAAAGAGGTGATGTGGGTTCACCGGGGCTCTGCCCTCATAAGTGGATTAATGCTGTTATCATAGGAGTGGGTTAGTTATCTTGATAAAAGGACCACTTCACTCTTCCCCCATTTGTTCTCTGTCTCTGGTGCTGACTTCTGCCTCTTGCCTTCTACATAGATTGAGCCTTGCCAGATGTCAGCATCATGCTCTTGAACTTCCTAGCCTCCAGAACTGTGAGAAATAAATTTCTTTTTTAAAGTAAATTACCCAGTCTATGGTATTCTGTTATAGCAGTAGAAAATGGATTTAGTCAGAAGCCAATATTCGAATGAGAAGATTACCACCATGAGAAAGTGGAGCTTAGGTCTGCTGGAGATTTCTGAGAGTCAGTGCAGGACAAATCTCAGAACTGTCTCCTTGATGAGTGACAAAGCTGTGATACTTATTTATGAGACCCCCTTTACAGTGTTTGGGGTTGCTCTAGGAACTTCACTTTTCTGCCATCTGTGGACTTCCCTATGCATGGGCTGAACCTTCACTGGCAAATATATAAAGCCTTCTGTAAAGATCTGCAGATGCTTGAAGTAAGAAGCCCTCAACAGATAAGAAGTCTATTGACACTATTTCAAAAGATAGAGAAAGAGGAAATCCTCCCTAAATCATTCTCTTAAGCTAGTATCACCATATTACCAAAACTAGGAAAGGACATAACAACAGAAAAAGAAACTACAGACCAATATCCCTGATAAACATAGATGCAAAAATCCTCAACAAAATACTAGCTAACTGAATCCCACAGCATACCAAAAAGATAATCCACCATGATCCAGTGTCTTTCACACCAGGGATGCAGGGATGGTTTAACATACACAAGTCAATAAATGTGATATACCACATAAATAGAATTTTTAAAATCACATCATCATCTCAATAGATGCAGAAAAAATATTTGACAAAAATCCAGCATTCCTTTATAACAACTCTCAGCAAAATTGGCATCAAAATAATTTATCTTAATATAGTAAAAGCCATCTATGACAAACCCACAGCCAGCATAATACTGAACAAGGAAAGGTTGAAAGCATTCCTTTTGAGAAATAGAACTAGACAGTGATGCTTACTTTCACTGTTTATATTCAAAATAGTACTGGAAGTCCTAGCCAGAGCAATCAGACAAAAGAAAGAAAGAAAGGACATCCAAATTAGAAAAGAAGAAGTCAAACTGTTGCTGTTCATTAATGACATAATCATATATCTAGAAAACCCTAAAGATTCACCCAAAAGCTCCTAGAACTGATTAATGAATTTAGCAGTGTTTCAGGATGCAAAATTAATGTACACAAATCAGTAACTCTGCTATACACCAACGGTGACCAAGCTGAGAATCAAATCAATAACTCAACCTTTTTTACAATAGCTGAAAAACAATGAAAGACTTAGAATCGTAGTTAACCAAGGAGGTGAAAGACCTCTACAAAGAAAACTGCAAAACACTCATGAAAAATTTTACAGATGACAGAAACAAATGAAAACACATTCCGTGCTCTTGGGTGGATAGAATCAATATTGTGAAAATGATTATAATGCAAAAATCAACTTACAAATTCAATTCCCATCAAGATACTATGATCATTCTTGACAGAACTAGACAAAAAATCCTAAAATTTATATGGAACCAAAAAGGGCCCAAAGCAAGACTAAGCAAAAAGAACAAATCTGGAGGCATTACATTATCCAACTTCAAACTATACTAGTCACCAAAACAGCATGGTATTGATATAAAAATAGGCACATAGACCAATGGAACAGAATAGAGAACCCACAAATAAACCCAAATACTTACAGCCAAATTATCTTCAACAAACCAAACGAAAATGTAAAGTGAGGAAAAGACACCCTATTCAACAACTGGTGCTGGGATAATTGGCAAGCCACATGTGGAAGAATAAACCTGGATCCTCATCTCACGTTATACAAAAATCAACTCAAGCTGGATTAAGAACTTAAATCTAAGACTTGAAATCATAATAATTCTGGGAGATCACATTGATAAAACACTTCTAGACATTGCCTTAGGCAAAGACTTCATGACCAAGAACCCTAAAGCAAATGAAATAAAGCCAAAGATAAATACATGGGGCTTAATTAAACTAGAAAGCTTCTGCATGGCAAAAGAAATAATTAGCAGAGTTAACAGGCAACCCATAGAGTGGGAGAAGCTCTTGACAATCTATACATCTGAAAAAGGGCTAATATCCAGAATCTATGAGGAACTCAAATTGGCAAGAAAAAAAAAACAAGCAATCTGATCAAAAAGCGAGCTAAGGACATGACAATTTGCAAAAGATGTACAAACAGCTGACAAACATGAAAAAATACTCAACGTCCCTAGTTATCAGATAAATGTAAATAGAAATCACAATGTGATACCATCTGACTCCTGCAAGAATGGGCATAATCAAAAAAATTAAAAAACAACAGATGTTGATGTGCATCTGGTGAAAAGGGAACACTTTTACACTGTTGGTGGGAATGTAAACTAGCACAACTACTATAGAAAACAATGTGGAGATTCCCTAAAGACTAAAAGTGAGTCTACCATTTGACTCAGCAGTTCCACTACTGGATATTTACCCAGAGGAAAAGAAGTCATTATACAAAAAAGATACTTGCATATGCATGTTTATAGCAACACAATTTGCAATTGCAAAAATATGGACCCAGCCCAAATGCCCATCAGTCAATGAGAGGATAAAGAAACTGTGGTATGTACACACACACACACACACACACACACACACACACACACACATATGTGTGTATATATATATATGTACATGTATATATATAAAGCTGAATGCTACTCAGTCATAAAAAAAAGAATGAAATAATGGCATTTGAAGCAACCTGGATGAAATTGGAGACCATTAGTTTAAATAAAGTAACTCAAGAATGAAAAACCAAACAACGTATGTTTATGTGTTTATGTTCTCACTCATAAGTGGGAGCTAAGCTATGAGGACACAAAGGCATAAGAATGATATAACAGACTTTGGTGACTTGGGGGGAAAGGGGAAAGTTGGAAGGGGATTAAGGGATAAAAGACTACACACTAGGTTCAGACTACAAATTTCCCAGATGATTGGTATACCAAAATCTCAGAAATCACCAATAAAGAACTTATTTATGTAACAAAATGCCACCTGTTATCCAAAAACCTATTGCAAATAAATAAATAAAACTATACTTAAGTAATATCTTGGGTAACAGAGCATATGACAGATAAACTGTAAGCCCAGTGCCTGTTTAACTGAATTTTTCAACAAGCTAAAAAACAAAACAAAACAAAACAGGCATGGAAATGATCAAGTCAAGGATTTATATTCTGCTATGATAGCAAAATATAGCATGGTTTAGAGAATATGAAATGTATGGCTTAAGAGTCCATGATTACATAGGATTGCATCAGCAAGATCTCGAAAAAGGAAAATTAGACCGGCTAGAATTGAAACGATTTTTATTGACCACACTGATTAATAGTTACTAATTTCCTGGAGAAGAGGGACTTGGAGTTGACATTAAAAAATTTATGTTCACTTTGCATAGCACATCTATATTTATATAGGAATTTGTATGGCTACATATATGAAGACTCAAATGTGAGTATTGCAGCCAATATTTCAGGTACTCAAAGGAGTCAAACAAGATAAATCACACTAATTGTACACCCAACAAGGTTTATTGTTTTATGGATGTGTTCCACAATACATTGTACTTTCTTTTTCTAAAAACAAAACAAAAAGTCCCTGTAGGCACACTTCCCAACATTTGTAAATTGCAGAAGCACAACATGTAGTTGAGAATGCAGGTCAAGGAATTGGTTGTATCCTTTTTCCTTACCTGAAGGTAGAACAGTTGGGAATATCATCTACATGCACTAAGATCTACCATTTAAAGTAATAGCAATCTCAGATTATACAAGTTCACAGCAGGCTTAACTAACCATAGCAGATGTAATGTCTCAGAAATAAACAATGTAAAAATAAATCAAAAAGCAAACATTGGGACATATTTCTGTTCTTAACTTACATTTGAAGACTGTCATCAATTATAAACTGAGATCTAGCAAAATGTGGATTAAAAACTGTTTCTTTTTATATGTTATATTCTTTGATCTTTTACAAAGGGGCATTAAAAAAAAAAACTAAAACTAGCATTGGAACAAGATGAGGGTTCAAATGCTTTTGTTCTAACATTTATTAGCTTTGATTTTGACCAAGTTCTTTGAGTCTCAATTCTTTCATCTGTCAAATATGGATGATGCCTTCCCCAAGTAATTTTAGTGAGGAGAAACTGGACCAATACATAGTCTTTTCATTGTAGACTTTAAATTGAATATTCACCCCCCATTTCTGCCTATTCACTCTTGCGCTTTCTCAAGTAGAAGGGTATTTACATTATTGTAATTAACTTCAAGATTATTTACTGAAACTTTTTTGAGTTCTAGTTATTGTGCTAGCTACTGATGACACAAAAAGAAAATAGAACACAGATTCTGTCTTTGAGTAGCTCAAAATCTGGTATAGATATAGACTAAATCAATTCAGTACCTTGTGTTATATGCTATAAGAAATAACAGGGAAAAGAGAAAACTAAAGAAAAGGAAAGTTATATTTAAACTGTACTTTCAGAATAAATCTGGCTCATCATTCTGTAATCCAGAGCATTTTAGATTGCTGGTCTTTCTGGTGGTGGGACTGGCCGAGCCAGATCATCTGGCTTCCTGTTTCAGTCCCCTTTTTATCAGTTGAATGGGTGACTCTGTCTCCCAGCTGTTCTTGTCACCAGTTGAAAAGGCACCCAGATTTGTGTGAATTTTTGTGTGGAGACCTGCTGTACCGGCTGAAACGGCCGTGCTCGGGGCTTGTGACGCTTTTCCACCTGGGAATCTCTTGGTCTGTGGGCAGTAAAAATTTGTTTGGAAATGCAAAAATCACTGACCCTCTGCATTTTCATTGGGAACTGCAATCCAGATGTGTTCCTATTTGGTCATATTGGATCCCCCAGAATCTTCTTTTAGACTTTAGTATAATGATTGCAGATTACATGTCTAATTATGATGAAGAAGAAGCATGGCTTGTTCTTATGACTTTGTGGAATTTGCACACCCTCAAATTGCTGGGACAAAAAGTACAACAGTGTAGCACTAAAGGAACCTACTAGAATGTACACAGTCTGTACAATAAACATAACTGACAATTGTACAGTCAATTTCTGCTGGCTGGACTGAACTGAAGATCGGTCCTCACAATTCAGACTGAGTGTTCAGACAAAACTTTAAGGATACATCTTGGACCATATTATATTTCGTACTTCTAATGGTGATTTTGGCTTGTCTTCTAATCTGGGCCACTCTAAACATTTACAATTCTGACATTGTGGGTTTCATTTTATATCTGTGGACCATCCTAATTTATTCTCCCATAAGTCTTAGAAGCATAATGGTGATTATTTTGAGGTTTCCATTCTTGCAAAAAGCACAGTGCTGTATTTATCAAAAAACAGTTGGCATAAGAATTAAACATATGAACATCACAAAACAATTTATAACAACTTCTTAAATATATGCTTTGGGCTAGTTACAAAGACTATTCTAATAGCACTTCCAATAAGAGTGATATATTTACGTGTACTGGATCTGGAATGCTGTTTTGGTTAGGGGGGAATTTTTTTTTTTCTGTCAAATCATATGTGTTGTTGACGTGACTAGACTATCTGATGAAAAAAAATGTCAGAATAACCAACATGAAAAATTTTCAGGGTAATTTGGTGCCTAGCTGAAAAATGTATTGTGTTTCAGTCTCTTGATTTCAAATGGTTCCACAGAACTAGTCTCTTGCTTACCTTATCCATGTTTGTGTATTGTTGTCCTACTGGGAGCTTTTATTTAGAAAATGTCTGCATAATGTTAGATTCTACTCTTGTCTACATTTTGCACTATATAATTGGACTTCATTATGCTTTTGAAATGCTTATCTGCCTGTCACATAAGTTAAACTATTTAATTTGTTTTGAATGTTTTGGATTGCTACATAATACAGTATTCTAAAATTAGGCATGATGGTTTATTTTTTGTTTTGTTTTTACTTTTACTTTTTTGTAATCGCATGATGGAACATAAATGATATTCTCTTAATTTATAAGAAGATAATAGGACTTAAATTTTGAAAATGGTTGTGTTAAGCCATGAAGTTTAATCTTTATAATATAGATACTGTGCTTTCAGACAAATAGCCCATTTTTGATGACTTCTTATTTTGTTGAAATTGCTTTAACTGATAATCACTGTGGTTGCCAAATATTTACTTCAGGAGCAAAGATTTTCAAACAAGCAAACATGATGCAAAATACCAATCTGGCTTCTAGTTTCTTTACTGTTTTTTTTTTTTTTTTTTTCCCATCACTTAGATTAGCTCAGTTTTCTCATCAAAGCAAATGTTATCTTGTATGTATATTTTTCATTACAAGACCCATGAGCTGCTTTTATGCTGAAAATGGTCATTTCTCTGTTCACTTACTGACATGTGAAGAAGAGTTTCTTGCTGTCTTAAACTTTTTTTTTTTTTTTTAAATTATTATACTTTAAGTTCTGGGGTATATGTGCAGAACTTGCAGGATTGTTGCCTATGTATACACATGCCATGGTGGTTTGCTGCCTCTATCCCCCGGTCACCTACATCAGGCATTTCTCCCAATGTTATCCCTCCCCAACCTCCCAACCCCCTGCTATCCCTCCCTGAGCTGCCCACCCCACCACAGATCCCAGTGTGTGATGTGCTCCTCCCTGTGTCCATGTGTTCTCATTGTTCAGCGTCCTCCTATGAGTGAGAACATGCAGTGTTTGGTTTTCTGTTCTTGTGTCAGTTTGCTGAGAATGGTGGCTTCCAGATTCATCCATGTCCCTGCAAAGGACATGAACTCATCCTTTTTTATGGCTGTACAGTATTCCATTGTGTGTATGTGCCACATTTTCTTTATCCAGTCTATCATTGATGGGCATTTGGGTTGGTTCCAGGTCTTTGCTATTATAAACAGTGCTGCAGTGAACATATGTGTACATATGTCTTTATAACAGAATGATTTATAATCTTAGGGGTATATACCTAGGAATGGGATTGCTGAGTCAAATGGTATGTCTATTTCTGGATCCATTAGGAATTGCCACACTGTCCTCCACAATGGTTGAATTAATTTACACTTCCACCAACAGTGTAAAAGTGTTCTTATTGCTCCATATCCTCTCCAGCATCTGTTGTCTCCAGATTTTTTAATGTTCGCCATTCTAACTGTGGCGATCTCAATGTGGTTTTGATTTGCATTTCTCTAATGCCCAGTGATGATGAGCATTTTTTCATATGTTTGTTGGCCACATAAATGTCTTCTTTTGTAAAGTGTCTGTTCATATCCTTCACCCACTTTTTGATGGGGTTGTTTGTTATTTTCTTGTAAATCTGCTTTAGTTCTTTGTAGATTCTGGATATTATCCCTTTGTCAGATGGGGTAATATCCAGCTTGCAAATTTTTTTTCCCATACTGTTGGTTACTGGTTCACTCTAATTGTTTCTTTTGCTGTGCAGAAGCCCTTAAGTTTAATTAGATCCCATTTGTCTATTTTGACTTTTGTTGCTAGTACTTTTGGTGTTTTAGTCATGAAGTCCTTGCCTATACCTATGTCTTGAATGGTTTTGCCTAGGTTTTCTTCTACGGTTTTTATGGTGTTAGGTCCTATGTTTAAGTCTTTAATCCATCTGGAGTTAATTTTAGTGTAAGGTGTCAGGAACGGGTCTGATTTCTGCTTTCTGACATGGCTAGCCAGTTTTCCCAACACTATTAAATAGGGAGTTGTTTCCCCATTGCTTGTTTTTTTTTTCAGGTTTGTCAAAGATCAGATGGTTGTAGATGTGTGGCATTACTTCTGAGGCCTCTGTTCTGTTCCATTGGTCTATATCTCTGTTTTGATACTAGTACCATGCTTCTTTTGATTACCGTAGCCTTATAGTATAGTTTGAAGTCAGGTAGCATGATGCCTCCAGCTTTATTCTTTTTGTTTAGGATTGTCTTGGCTATGCGTGCTTTTCTTAAATTCCATATGAAGTTTAAAGTGGTTTTTTCCAGTTCTGTGAAGAAGGTCAATGGTAGCTTGATGGGGATAACATTGAATCTATAAATTATTTTGGGCAGTATGTCCATTTTCACAAAATTGATTCTTCCTAACCATGAGCATGGAATGTTTCTCCATCTGTTTGTGTCCTGTCTTATTTCGTTGAGCAGTGGTTTATAGTTCTCCTTGAAGAAATCCTTCACATCCTTTGTTAGTTGTATTCCTAGGTATTTTATTGTCTTTGTAGCAATTATGAATGGGAGTTCGCTCATGATTTGGCTCTCTGTTTGTCTGTTATTGGTGTATAGGAATGCCTGTGATTTCTGCACATTGATTTTGTATCCTGAGACTTTGCTTAAGTTACTTATCATCTTAAGGAGATTTTGAGTTGAGACAATGGGATCTTCTAAATATACAATCATGTCGTCTGCAAATAGAGGCAATTTGACTTCATCTTTTCCTAATTGAATATACTTTATTTGTTTTTCTTGCCTGATTATTCTGGCTAGAACTTCCAATACTATGTTGAATAGGAATGGTGAGAGAGGGCACCCTTGTCTGGTGCCAGTTTTCAAAGGGAATGCTTCTAATTTTTGCCCATTCAGTATGATATTGGCTGTGGGTTTGTCATAAATAGCTTTTATTATTTTGAGATACGTTCCATCGATACCTAGTTTATTGAAAGATTTTTGCATAAGGGGCTGTTGAATTTTGTCGAAGGCCTTCTTTGCATCTATTGAGATGATTTTGTGGTTTTTGTCTTTGTTTCTGTTTATGTGATGGATTTCATTTATAGATTTGCATATGTTGAAACAGGCTTGCATCCCCAGGATGAAGCCTACTTGATCGTGATGGAGAATCTTTTTGATGTACTGTTGCATTTGGCTTGCCAGTATTTTTTTTGAAGATTTTTGCATCTATGTTCATCATGGATATTGGCTTAAAGTTTTCCTTTTTAGTTGTGTCTCTGCCAGGTTTTGGTATCAGGATGATGTTGATCTCATAAAATGAGTTAGGGAGTATTCCCTCTTTTTGTATTGTTTGAAATAGTTTCAAAAGAAATGGTACCAGCTCCTCTTTGTACATCTGGTAGAAGTCAGCTGTGAACCCAGTTGTTCCTGGACTTTTTTTGGTTGCTAGGCTATTAATTGCTGCCTCAACTTCAGACTTTGTTATTGGTCTATTCAGGGAATCAACTTCTTCCTGTGTGGCCTTCCCATCCCCCACGTAGGTCGGTAACAGCAGAAATCCACAATCTGCCTGGCAACAGAGGGAACACCAATGGCAAGCCTGCCTCTAGCCCGCCAAGCGTTAGCCAATAGTTTTAAAACACAACGGCCTAA